>CM042881.1:14398039-14634545 GCA_023653495.1 Melastoma candidum | reverse complement strand
CCCTCCCTGGCCAAATGATGCAAACCCTTTTACTTGATTTGCGAAAGAAGAGCAAATGATTAAAGAAAAACAACGAGCCTCGTATCCATTGTCATCTTTTTCTTCTTTCTTTCATCTGTTTTCCAAATCGATGGAACAACGATTGTCAATAACAACAACAACAATAATATAGTCAGTAATTGAGGTTAGAGTATTAGGGCCGGTGGAGCTATTAATCCGGTCAATAAAGTCAGAAAACGTTAGACAAGTCAAGTTTAAGGTTCGTGAGGATTGTTAAGACTACAGAAACTTCCCAAACCCAATCATGTTAATCCCGAGAAGTGATGTACCGTCAGAGATTATGTTGTCGAAACTGGGATCCTGAAATTTCGTCCATCGGAATTAATGGCGCGTAAACGGTTGTCAAGCGAGGAAGCAGTGTAGAATTGGATTCGATGTCGATCAGAAGTTTACGATAAATAAAGAGACATAGAATTTATGTATTTTCTGTCGGCCCGCGGATGAAGAAGAAGACTCAATGTTGTACAAATTTAAGCTCGATTCCCTTTTTTCGATAAGAAATAAATTTCCCGTGCTTACCAACACACCCTTTCTTAGCATTTTTGTGATCTCTAATTGTCATTTTGTTATTCGTGGTGACACCAGGATAGCTTAACTCTAAAAATATGGAAAATTCAGATAATATTATGTTTAATAACGACAATTAATATACTAATGACATAATATAATATTATTGTTAACCTATGTTTTGATGATGAACTTAAGCAACGAGTTACTTGTGGTCAGCAGTATTACTTCATGAATCGTATGCTTATTTTTAGTGATGAGCTTGAAAAGAGTATTGCCGAATCACAGCTAGTATAAGCTGTATGTTGATATTTTAAAATAAACTGTTACCGCAATAATTTGCTTACTCAATGTATATATGGAAATAAATATTTCCTAATTACATTATATTCTCATTTAATTTAGGATATATGTTTGATTGTCTAAATACGTTAAATGTTATTTAAATATCTCTAATTCATACGTTAGATTAGCTTTCTAAGTTTATATTTGGAAATAAAATATTTCATCATGATCTTCTGCAGCAGCGTTACGCTATAAAGAGATAAAATGCTAAATCAGATAATATTGATTATCTTTTGATTTTAATAACAGTTCAGATAAGATTATTATTATGATATTTATATTATAAATCATGGAAACAAATTATCTCATTCGGATGATTTATGTTAACTAAGGGAAGTTACTGTTGGGAACTTACATTCTCGGGCGTAGCGACCGTTGAGTATCTGCTTAGACCTGTGCATAATTTTTGGAAACAAATCACTAAGATTGTCCCAACGCATCTGGACATCTTTTCTCCATTAAAATCATACTAGGACGTGAGACCGTGCATCTGAGTGGTTTGTGTGGGTGTCCAAAGCCTGTGTGATCTTAGTGAAGCTTTGAAGATCGGTGGAGAACGAAAGGTGCTAAGTGATCGCCTGGTTCTTACCTCTTGCAATCTGGTGTGGGAGTGTCAAGGGCTGAGTGCGACCTTGATCGTCGTGAGAGGGACTGAGTGTCCTCGGTGCGTTCAACGAGCGGCTGGCGAATCGTCTGAGGGAAGCTAAGCGAATACCTGTTCTGAATTCAGTAACCAGTTACTGACCCATCGGCAAGAAGCCGTTCTTGTTGTGTCTTTTCACAGGGAAGTCTCGAACCTATGGAGTTTGAGTAGTTAGACACGCACTTGTGGGTGCGCGTTAGAAGTCTCGTTCCTGTAAGGTAGAGCAAGAGTTGGGAATGCCGCCGGAGTAGAAAGAGGTCTTCTCGAGCACAGCGGTGCTGTACAGAACTCTCGACCTCCTGATATACAGGGATAATAGAGCAAGTTACGTGGGAGTCGCCGGAGCTGAAAATACCACCCTAGGCACTTGGTGTACAGTACAGTGAGTCACGGCTGCGGTAACCGTGCACGTCCGAACTGAGTGTAGGACGAATACCTCGACTTCGTTGTGTGAGAAGTCAGGTTCTGCTGTGTGAGGAACCAACCATTTCTTATATTTTCCTTTTTGTTCTAAGTGACTGTCTTTGTGGTTGTCTCTTGAGTACTTACAGGATCCTCTGCTGAGCTATTAAGTGCTGAAGCATTCCTCTACTGTGAACTAGAAACGAGCTGCTCCTTGAGAAGTCGTTTTTCACTATAAGGAATTATTTGTGAGGATTTATACTCTAACACAACGTTGTCTTTGTGCTTTGATCGGCGGCTTACGCCTAAGCGTGTTGTGTGGAAATCCTTTGAGCAATCAACTACTGAGTGTGAGCATCATTCTATTGAAAACGAGAAGACGTCCACTGTGTGAGGAGCTAATCGTTGTCCAGGAGTGATCTCTTTTTTTGAAGGATTTTAAATCTCACTTTATGAGGAACCGAAAGCCTAGTGTAAGGGCATTTTGCACCCTTTATTTTATATAGTGGAATCACCTCGTTGGTGGAAAGTGGAGTAGGTCGATTAAGGCCGAACCACTATAAACTATTATGTCCATTACGATCGTGCTTACATCCACGAGTATCTAACGAACAAATCGTAACGGTTACCGCGAAGCAGATCTCACTTCTGAGAAGCACTCTACTGTGATACAATACACTTCCGCTTACACTGAGAAAGGGCAAAAAAGTTACAATCACTAATTCACCCCTTTTAGTGCACCTAAAGGATCCAATAATTACCAAATATATCTCCCACGTAAAATCTATGTCCACTTCTACATATCCTTTTATTCTCGAAACCTAAAAGGTTTTGAACTCGCTAACATAACCGGGGTTCGCGGAGAACAACAATTATTTGGTGAGGATAGTTCCGACCGTATGTAGAAATTGGCAAGAGGATTATATGATTGTGTGTCTCTTTTTCTCTTTTCTTTTCTAGTCAGGGAGAGGTGTGTGGGGATGGATTTACGTGTGCGCCAACGTAACGAATATTAAAAATAGTGGCCCCAAAAAAAGAGACACATGCCCCGTGCTAACAACATTGTCGGCTTGTCGACTCTTGCACGATTTGCGGGACGCACAACATGGTTCCCCCCCCCCCCCCCCCCACCCTCACATCATATTATCACACGCTAATTAAGACATTAGAATATTTTTATGTTCTTATACAATTATTTTTAGGATAACCAAAACTACTCTTATTATTAATAATATTTTTTTAAAGAAAGACGTCTTACCGGTAATATTTAGAATTTTCACATCATTGCGAGAGGTGTGCTAATATATTTAGAAGAAAGAAGGTTGTGTGATGAATGTCGGTCTCATAAATTTTGTTGTCATCCTTAAGAATAGTTGGGATGGAGAACACATCAATGATGATTGAGAGCAACGACTAAGCTGATTTTATGGGGAAAAAGAAAAACAAGTGGGGCGGCACAGGAGATTAGATTAGGTTTGGTTTTAGAATAGAACAGAATACAATTGAGATAAGGTTTAATGGCTCGAGACGAAGACTAATTTGGGTCAAAATCACCCATCTGTGCCCTCACAAGTGTTCAAACTATAAATTATAGTTGGGAGTGGGAGGGGGAGATTTTAGTCAAGTTAGATTAATTAATCAACTGTAAGGCTAATCATAGGAGGGGAGAGGATGTGTTTAGCTGCCCTTTGGTCTTGTTCTCATTCGAGGGGATTAGCACCTGTTTCCTTGTCGCCTTCGGAGGGCTATTTTATCTTAAATCATATTGCCGGAGATGGATATCATTTCGACAGGGGGGGAGTGAGTTGAATTTGATATAATGCCAAACGCTTAGTTTGGTATTCATAAAGAGAAGAGCAGTCGTGCGAAGGCTGCTGCTACGGTGTGTCGGCCGACGGTTTTTCGACATTATGGGAAGGGTTGTAACATCAGTTTAATGGGAGTAAACCTACTGAAGACTACCACTGTTTTGCTAAAACAACCAACCAAGTCATGGATCATTGCGTTAGATTAACCCACGAACATTAAGATCGATCATTTGTCGCCAAAGACTGGGATACATTCATAATGGTTTGGAGATTCTTTTGTGCCGATGACTAAATTCGTCCTCCCTAACTGCGAGGCAAAACGGCATTTTCTTGCCAAGAGACGGGATGTATCTATGTTTTTCAGTAGATTGCTGAGACGTCGTGATGTATTCACATCATGCACATGTTTTTGTAGGTAACTAATTATTGAATGACGTTGCGGCCCTATTTCTTCTCAATCTGTCGACCCATTTTTGTCTATTCTTCTGCTTTTAAAAAAAAAATTCATTGGGCTAATGAGAGCCCACTCGTTCACTTGAAATTTTGCGTCCTCCCAGGAAACCAAGGAGAATTGATTAAATAAAACATTCAAGTTAAACAAAAAAAAAAGACATACGAATACAAAACTCGTTAAATCCCGCGGAAATAGGCGAATACATATTATTATGAATCATAATCACTTCCAGTTATATTTATTGGAGATATCTCATCTTAACAAATCCCACGAATTCAATATCTATTAGGTGATTTTTTATGTGAACTGATTTGTAGACTCTAAACGGAAGGATTTGGAATGATTCTTCTCGGTTGTTCTATCCACTGTATGTATTTGATGGGCTATTATCTCCTACGTGAGAGCGGTCCAAGTTCGTGTTTCTTTATACGAACGAAGCCCAAAGCCCATCATATTCTCAAGGGATCATCTAGGGTTGTCTTTAGATGACAGTAGACAGAAAAAAAAAACATAGCTAAGGGTGAGGGGGAGAGATAGCTAAGGGTGAGGGGGAGAGAGCCTGAAGGAGAAGTGATCTCGAATTTCAGCTGTGGCTTATTTTAGCCGGCGCGAAGTTCAGTAAATCGAGAGTTGTTGCAGATCGCACAGTTGGAACTTTATGAAATTTCAAGGGAGTATTCGTAACTTGAGGTTCTTTATTCTCAATTGTGAAGATTGCTATTGGAGTCTCATAGTCGGTGATTTCGTCTTGTTTCTGAGATGACTAGATTTGGAATTATTGATTTCAGCTTCTTGTCTTTGATTTGTTAAGCGTAGTGATTCTAAAGATAGTTTCTTGATGTTACGCTGAGAAAAGGAAATGTTTTAGTGCTGGTTATCATTGCTTGAGAAGAATACTCGTGTACCCACTTCATTGGTGATTTAGTGGAACGTTTGGTGGTGCCTTCGGGCCACTCACATTAAGGGGGTTTCCTTGTAAAAATCTTGTGTCGTTCCTTGCTGATGATTACTTATTTCCGCTGTGAGTATTTATTCTAGCCATAGGGAAGTCATTCGACAAATTTCGGAGTTGTTGATCTTGTTACATCTCATTAGTATTGACATCCAATGTAGTACTCGTTTCCTTTTCTCCTCCTTCATTGCATTGCGAGGGACTCCTCTTTTTTAAAGCCCCAATCCAACTATCCATTAAGCTTACCCATACTAATTTCACAATTTGGCGACATCAATTTGTTTCGACTCTACTTGGCTATATCGAACACAATATCTTTCTACTGAATTTCAAGATGCTAATAAGACGAATCTGTTGATATGGTTTTGATTAAAACATGTAGAAGCTATCTTCCATCAACTAAATGCAGGAGATAAATACTAACGTTGATGCGAAATTATTTTTGCACTTGTTATATTAATATTTCAAGTTTGAAATATTGTAATTAAATAATAATCATAGATCATATCATAAGATATGTCTATGTTCAATGAATCAAAATTATTTGTAGCCATACAAAGATAAACTAATCAAAGTATTACGTTCAGATAAAATCAAAGAATTACTTGATTTTATTTCATTGTTTATTTATAGAAAGAAAATCTACCCTAAATAAATTATTTTGTAATATTTGGAAAGCATTTGGATATGATTGAAATATTTTAATCATTTCTATCTTCCTTACGTATTAATGTTTATTGTTTTAAAATAAAATTAATACAATAAATCTATCATTTATTAGAATGATAGGCGTATTTAAAATTTATTTAAATAAAATTCTTTCACACTTGGAAACGATTTATAAAAAATAAAAAATAATTGATTTATCTTTCCTAAAACAATACGTCCTCCTGGAATACGATTGTTAATCCAATCAAATCATTCAAATGATAATAGAGTTCTAAAGGAAATAATTGTTATCCTAGTCAAATTAATTAAATTAATTTGATTTACACAAACGTTCTTATTCCTCCCTAATCCTATATAAAGCTTACGTTAAAATGAAAATAATAATTGTTGTCGTGATTGAGAGAACATTTGTTGACAGGAAGAATAATGTTAAGATACAGAAGAAAGGTGCTGTCCGATTTCTTTTTGTTCTGACGAGTTTTCGTGCTTTCAGTTTTGCAGGTTTACCTTAACACGGGGGTCGTCGTGTAGTTAGTCATGGAGAAGCTGTGCATGTGACCGGAACAAGGGGAATTGTTCGCTTGTGTGGGTACACCACGTAGTCGTTATCATGAGGAGATCGCACAGGTCGTGTGGAGCCGCCGTCGTGAAAATCCATCATTGGACAGGGGCCGCTGTCTGCTTGCGTAGGGCTCGCTACATGCTCGCGGGGGGCTCGCCACATAGTCGCTATCTCGAGAAGATTGTGCAGGTTGTGGAGAACGCCGTCGAGAAACTCCAACCTTAGACAGGGGTCGTTAGCTGCTTGTGCAGGGCTCGCTACGTGCTCTCATGGGATTCGCCACGTAGTCGCTGTCTCGCGGAGACTTTGCAGGTTGTGGTGCCGTCGTCGGAAAATTCCATCCTTAGAACAGGGGTAGCTGTGCAATGAATCACAGAAATGGTTAAATGTGTCTCAGTACAGGAGGAGTTATGCCTCTACATGGGAGAAGTTATACCTCTGTATATGAGTTGTTATACGTATTATTTTCTAATAGTGGAAATCACCCGGTTGGGTGGAGTGGACGTATGCCGAGTTGGCTGAACCACTATAAAAATTATTGTGTTATTTATTTTTGTGCTACTAACCTTCTTGTATATTTGTGTGACTAGACATGTACATCTACACAGACGGTGAATTTGTGATGTTATCAGAACATCTCGATAGCAACATAATTATATTATCAGGACTCGCTGTTTTAGAAGTCTGCTTGAGTATAATTTCATACGACACAGTTGTTTGCTTCTGCAAATCGGGAAAAGTGTTTTAGTCGTCCAGAAAGTTCAATCCGAATGAAAGACATTAATTTCACCCCTTCTTAGTGTGACCATTGTTTCCAACAAAACTCATTGTTCATGTTATGCTTGGGAGTTGCATTGCTATTGTTAAACGCCATATCTCAGCAGCTTCCACCGCTTAGGAAGCCTGGATCGACTTATGAAGCAACATGCTAACAAGTCTTGCACCATTATTATCATATCTCTAAGAGAACGGATGATAGACAAACCTTTGCCGAATAAGCCCTTTACGGAATACATTCAAGAAATGCTTAGAATTGATGATGATCTTATGTTGGTGGGCAACATGATTAATGGACATGATCCTATTCTTCACGTCATCCATCAAGATCTCTATTGTTGTTCGAGCTCGAGACACGCTCCCAGGCTTTCTCGATAAGGGCTTCTCACAAAGGAATTCTTCTCGTCCTTGGTCAAGTCATTAGTTTGGCTTTCTTACCTACCTAGCTTCATTCCAACCACTTAGTAGTCATGGACCTTCGCTCAATTCTTTGTTATTTTTTTTCAAATTTTGTAAAATATTAGGACACGATATCATAGACTATTGTACTCTTTGCTCGATTTTTTCGTGACAATGAATTTTGCCCGAAGTTCACACCCCACAATTTAGCAGGAGTCTTCTTCTAATTGTATCCTTGACATGGGAGCCTCATATTATGTCACATCTAATAAAGGAAATAATTAAGAGAGATGATTTTGATTTACTTCCTAACTCATTCTAGTTTTACTCCGCTATCCTTTTTTAGTTTTTGATTTGCATTATTATACTTTTCACTTGGACAATATCCTTTGTATACCATCTTTGGAGAAACGTGAGCATTGAGTATAGTACAATGACACACTTCTACAGACTGTTTATATAGAGTATTCAATCAGCATTGTACTTCCCTAATCATGTTTGTTGACTTCCCATAATTTATAGTCTCAAGCAAGCTCCACGGGCATGAAACATAGAATTGAAGCAATTACTTCTTTCTATTAGTTTCTTCAATTCTACACCTAATGCTTCACTTTTTATCAACGGTGAAACTTGCAGTATTACATACTTGTCTACATTGATGATATCATGTAGACAAGAAACAACGAGTTGTTTATGGATAAGTTTGTTTGCAGACATAATGCTTGTTTTTTGCTCACACATTTGGAAAATCTTTAGTGGTGAAGGTGTTTCTACCGCTAGTAGTCTCTTCTTATCTTAGCATAAACACATTAGAGATATTTTGACACTTTAGAAAATAGATGAAGCCAACACAGCGTCGACTCCTATAAATATTGACATACAACTAACACTACAAGATTTATCTTCCATAAAATTGTTGACCAGCTTAATGACTTGCCAATATATCTATTTTGTACCAACAAATTGTCTCGATTTATATACCAGTTAACCGACAGTCATCGGCAAACATTGAAGCGTCTCTTGCGTTATCTTAAGAGTACAATTCACTACGACCTATTCATACGATGCTCATGCCCCTTACCTTGACTACCTCTAGTGGCGTCAACAAAGGTCGACGTTCTAAACTGTTGGATCGTTTATGTACACTAAGAGGGAGGGGATGAATTAGTATTTATCACTTTTTCGCCCTTTCTCAACGTATGCGGAAGCGTACTGTATCACAACAAATCGTTTCTCAGAAGTGAGGTCGGCTCGCTTTAAGCGTTTCGATTTTGATCGTTAGATACTCGTATAGATGTAAGTACGATTGTAAGGGACACAGTTGTTTCATAATGGTTCGGCTTTAATCAACTTACGTCCACTTTCCACTAACGAGGTGATTCAACTATATAATATAATGGCTATGAATCTTTTGCACTAGGCTTTCGGTATCTCAGCAAGTGAGATTTAAAATCCTTTACAAGAGAAGATTACTTCTAGGCAACGATTAGCTCCTCACACAGTGGACGTCTTCTCGTTTTCAGCAGAATGATACTCACACTCAATAGTTGATTGCTCAAAGGATTTCCACACAGCTTTGTCTCCTCTCAGATAGATCTTGTCTATAAACACGGGAGAGACAATAGTAAAGAGAGTCACTTAGAACAGAAATGAAAACAAAAAAAGGTTGGTTCTTCACACAGCGGAACTTGACTTTTCACACAGCGAAGTCAATGTATCCGTCCTACACACATTTCGGACGTGAACGGTTACCACAACTGTGACTCACTGCACCTCACACTCAATGCCAAGGGTGGAATTTTCAGCTCCGGCGGCTCCCACGCAACTGCTCTACTGTCCCTCTGTATCAGGAGGTCGAGACTTCTGCACAACACCCCTGTGCTCAGGAGGTCCTCTTTCCACTCTGGCGGTGTTCCCAACTCCTTCTCTACCCTGCAGGCACGAGACTTATGGCGCGCACCCGCAAGTGCGTGTTTAACTGCACAACTCCATAGGTTCGTGACTTTCCTGTGAAAAGACACGACAAGAACAGCTTCTTGACGATGGGTCAGCAACTAGTTACTGCAATCAGAATAGTTATTCACTTAGCTTCCCTTAGAGGATTCGCCAGCCGCTCATTCAACGCACTAAGGACCAGTCCCTCTCACGGTGACCAAGGTAGCACAGCCCTTGGCACTTCCGCACACAATTACGAAAGGTAAGAACCAGATGATTACTTAGCACCTTCCATTCTCCGTGGATCACACAACTCACACCGAACCTCAAAGCTTCACACAGATCACACAAGCTTTGGACAACCATACAGACCACACAGACACACAAAGGCACATTGATCTAAGAGCCTTATCTGATTCTTACGGGGAAATCATCGTGGGAGGTGTCCAAGTTCATTAGGACGATTCCCTTGATTTGTTTTCAAAATTGGAGACAGTTCTGAGCAGATGCCTGCTTAATGGTCGCTACGCCCGAGAAGGAAAGTCCTCAAACGGAAACTTCCCTCGATTAATCTATCTCATCCAAATGAGAAGATTTCTTTCCATCTTTTATAAATTAACTGACCTAATGATAATCTTATCAAATCATTTATTAATATCAAATAATAATCAAGATTATTTGATTTGACAATTTGTCTTTTTGCAGCGTTGCAATAGTTGATCAGAATAAAATATTTTGTTTCCAAATATTAACTTGGAAAGCTAATATTATAATATTGAGTTGCCTAAACGTATTATTTGGAATGTCCAAATCAAATTTAATGTATTTAGACATCTAGACATATATTCTGAATTAATTCAAAATATAAAATAAATAGGAAATATTTATTTTCATATATTTAATGAACAAGCGTAACAAGAAAGTAGCAACATACTGTTCACGCTAGATGTGACTCAGCAACACTTTGCGCACGCTCATCACTAAAGATAAGCCTGCCTCTAATCAATGAAATTAATCAAAAGGATTTTGATTAACTTCCATAGTTAGAGGTTTTACAACCATAATTATGATTATATATATGCTAAATTAAATTAGAATATTTAGAACATCCAGATAATGATTAATCATCGAATTAATCTGAACAATTCGAAATACCAATTAATTTCAATAATTTATTCTGGAAAATTAATTATTTCTTCGGTTACAAAAGGACAGATGCAGTATTACAGTGACGCCTTACTGTAACGCAACATCACATTCCTCAAGCTCATCATCAAAGATAAGTGAAGCGTTACAGCAACACAATGCTATGAAGTGTTGAAACATCTCTTGTGTTATCTTAAGGGTACAATTCACTACGACCAGTTCCTAAGATCAATCACTGGGTATGTTGTTTTTTTTTTGTATTTACATGGTAAACTGTCATTTTGGGCCTTGAAGGTGACGTGGACGATTTGCTTTGATTTTGATTTTGTTAGGAAGATTTCTTTTTCTGTTATTACTTTCCAAATATTGGGAGGGGTGATTGTTTTTGGGGTTTGACAGACGAAAACAGGGAGGATAGTTGTTAAAGAATTTTCTCGAAATTAATGTGACTTTTTTATTTTCTTTGCGGAATCGATGGAGTTCGATCCGAAACTCCTTTCGACTGCGTCAGTTGGTATCAGAGCGGGTCATTGCAAAGGCAATGTCGGGTAACCATGACAATAGTAACAACCAGCCCATCGACGAAGATCGGGGGGTGTAGGCCTTACGGACAGCCCAAAGCAGAGGCTCTCGTAAGAGAGATCCAACATTCTGGGTTGACTCTAACAGAGCATTTTGACCGCTTAGAAGTGGGTTAGAATAGGAGGGTCAAGGGGAGTGTACGCGCGCCCTCCGACCTAGCACTCGCGCTGCGATACGGACGACACGAGGATCCGGGCCCGCTCCCCCAAGGCCAAATCCAGTCAGCGTCGCGACTCGAACGTCGGACGCTGCGGAAGGGAATTGGGTTGGGCCCTCCCTTGGTTCCCGAATGGGCCAGCAGGACCTTTCCTCAACCGTCTCCAGTTCCATGAAGGCGACGGGCGAAAGACTTCGTTAAGACTTTATTCGTGAATTTTATGGAGGACTCAGAGAGCGGCTCATGTCGTCGTTACCCATCCAAAATGGCTTCGTAAAAATGGTTATTGTTGCTTAACCTAAGCAAACTATTACGGAGTCGCTATCGACTTATTTTTAAAACTGGATAAGTCGGAAAAACAGTTCGGTTCGGGGATTTCTATTTACTAGCTCCTACACTTTAAATATGCGAAGATACGGCATTTTCTCCAAAAGTTTGCTTTTGGTTAACGGGCGTTGGACCCGATCCGGGCATGACTCCGGACTCATGTCACTGTTTTACGGGCGTTGTTGGACTCGACTCAGGCATTGGACCCAAACTCATGTATATTTGTTTAACAATCACATGTGCCAAAAATCCTAAGAGTCTAACAGCATGCACCACAACACTCACAAACAATAATTTAGATCAAAGGGAGCAGGGAAGGGTGGTGACTGCAGGCCTATGCACTTGGGCCCGCAGTCAGTTACACGTGAAAATGAGTAACTCGGGGAGGTTCGCACCCCCCCTTTGTACCTGGTTTATCGGTTGGGGCCGTCTGGAGCATTTCCACTACGGTCCACTGTGCATCATCTTGAAGTTGGAAAACAGAAGCGCACGATCTGTCCGTTCCTCATCAGTCATCGAAGTTTTGCTTGTATGCACATTCCTCATGTGATTTATGCATAAAAAGGATAAGACGTGCTTAAACATGTTCTAAGCAAGAAAGCACAAAACTTTAATGAAGCAATGAAGTTCGAAAGAGTGACTTACGTGGGGTGTTCGAGCCCATTGAACTCGAATACGTCCCGAACGTCACCCGGATTGATGGGATTGTAGTTTCACATGCAAAAACATTGGGATAGGAAAATGATCAGCAAACAGTGATGTACGCATACTTGAAGCTGAGATCCCAAACTTAGGAATATCTTAATGACAGCGAATAAGCAAGTTCAAGACATGACGGTAAACAAGGCACGTAATCGAAAGATTCTCGACCGCGGCAGTTTTACTGCCTTTTAGAAAAATGTGTGTAACTTTCGGCTCCGATCATGAAAATGAGCCTATTTATACTAGAAAGAAAGCTCTTCAAGCCAGGAATCCAATAGTATAAGTTTCATACCAATATGAGTCTGAAACACAAGTTATGAATGAAAGAGTGAAGTACCAACATAAAGATCCGAACCTTCGACAGTTTTGCCGCCTCTCAGAAAAATATTATAACTTTTAGTTTTGTTCATGAAAAGGAGCCTACTTATACTCAAAATAAAGCTCTTCAAGTCAGACATCTAATGACATATGTTTTAGGGCAATATGAGTTTCAGACAGAAAGTTATGAGTGAAAGAGTGAACTGTCGACGTGCAGATCCGAACCCAGGGGTGTTCGGATTCTTCGAAAACACTCAATTCGTGTGTAAATGCCATGTCATTTTAAAACCACTAAACCTTCGTGCTTGAAACATCATATACAGCTAGTGTGACATGTCTAGAGTATATTGAAGTTCGACGTATGACAAAAATGCAAACGAACATGTCCAAACGTGCAAAACTCGGTTGTCCACAATCAGCATAGTGTTTTTGTTTTTAAATCCTAGGGTAAGAACTCAACTTGAGCTTGGTTGGTGTTCTTAGAACCGTATTTAAGTGAGAAATCAAACGTAAGTGGTTTCCCGCGATTCCGACAAGTACATAAAAGGATATGCAGCAAAAACCGAAGGTTGCGCAGACAGATCCGAGGCATGCTTGGACTTACCGAGTTGTTTTGACTCGATTGGGTTTTGTAACACGTCTCACCTTACTGCGACGTGTGAAAGGGAGGGAATGCGAGAGTCTTGGGTTGCTGGGGCAACTCCGGAACGTCTCTGGAAGTCGGCTCCCTACTGTTCAAACTTTGCACCTGCGCAAACAAGAAGTTGTCAAAGCAAAAGGAGCCCTTCCGCGAAGCCATGAGGCTACGGGAGGTGGCAGTCGAGCCTTCCCGATCTTTGGACAAGGAGAGACAGGTTGGGGACGCAAAGGAGGGGCTGTTCAGTTGTTGGGGATGACGAGAGGAGGACGTCGAAGGTTGTTCGGGGCTGTCATCATTCTTTCTTGCCGCGGCCATCGACTTGTGAGGCGGCAGCAAGTTCTTGGTGGTTAGGTTGGCTGCGGGGGGGGGGGGGGGGGAGGGGGGCTTCCATTATTTCGTGAGCTTACCTTGGTCGAGAAGTTTGTCATGAGGAAGGGAGGGGCTCCGAAAGAATGCTTTGAGGGAGGATGCTTCATCTGTGTCGGGGGGAGTCCTCGGAGGAACTTGTGTGGGAACGTATTAGGAAACTCCCCGTGACCTTGAGGCTTGCCTTCGTCCATTGGTTTCTTAGCTATTCTTGGAGAAAATTATGGGACTAGAGGATTCAATCTGAGAGTTGTGTCAGGCTGTCTCCTTGTCTTCTGCGCCTTGGCTAAAGGGGGAAGATCTTTGGAGTAGCCTTGGGAAATGTTGGCCATCACAAGATATGGAAATCTCCCGATGGAAATTCAAGGACATATCCCCTCCTTTCTTTACTTCATAGAGTTCCGTTCCATCTTGTTTTGTTCGATTTAGTTGAAGTTAAAACTCAATTAGTTGGGACACAATCGACTAAACGTTAACGGGGAATTGGAAATGGTTGAGTTTTGCATTGTTCCGTGTGAGGGATTTCCCCTAACAATTGCCTTCCCCTGCCTACTCTCTTGGTGTTGTCCACTGGTGGGAACATTGAAATGTACGTGGGTCTTTCCTTGGATGATGTGCTACGGATGGGTTTCCTTTCCTATTCCTTTTTGTGTGCAAGGAGTAAGCGGTTGAATTTCAATCTTGACAGTTATGAAAGCCTAGTCGACTTTGGCGACCATTCAAACGGGAAGAGCCGTTTGAACACTTGCATCGGGGTGATTCACGATTTGGGGAACAGGGAGGTCGCGAGATACCCACTTTCGTGAGCAACAGTTTGAAGAAACTATCCCATTGGATCACAACAATTGTCGTCGAGGAGTTTCCCCCTGAGTTAGAGTCGAAGGAAGAAGATGATGATGAAGCTGCAGGTGAATTTCCAAGACGAGAGCCTTATAGATGCGACAATCGTGTATTGAGTGGAGGCAATCGAGGTTATCAACAGCTGCGTGTTTTTGCTAGAAATTATGGTCGTGATCGAGAAGAGCCTGGAAAACATGATAATTTTGGGTTGAGGATTGATTTTCCAAATTTCGACGGTAGCCTTAGCATCGAAGGATTCATTGATTGGATTGCCGAGGTAAATCGTTTTTTCTGATTACGTGGATATACCTTCAGACCGACGTGTCAAATTGTGGCATACAAATTGACTGGTGGAAAGTCTGCATGGTGGGAGGGAGTTCAAGACGATCGGCGCCAAGAAGGAAAAGCGAAAGTATTGACATGGGAGAAGATGCAAAAACTGTTGAAACGCCGATCTTTGCCGGCAGATTGGGAACAACCGTTATTTCATCTTTACCAAACATGTTCTCAAGGACCGCGGAGCATGCATGAGTATACGGCGGAGTTTATGCGGCTAGGCGAACGAAATAATCTAATGGAATCGATGGACCAAAGAGTTTCAAGATATGTGAGTGGTTTATACCCATCACTTCGGGAGAAGATTGGTGTTCAGATGATTTCTACAATAACTGATGCCATAAACTTTGCACTAAGAGCTGAATCTTTGAGACAGGAAGAGAGTTGGCCAGCACGGAGGAAACATTGGCTCGGTGCGCATATGAGGAAAAGTGAAGGTAGAACGGCGGGAGAGACCAGCAGAGTCGACAATAAGGCAACAGAGGGAGTAGCAAATAAGAAGACAATTGATTCTGAAGTTGCGAGAAAAGATACCTTTTGCTAAGTCGATACCTGGAAAATGTTTTAAGTGCAACCAACCCGGACATCGTTCTAGCAATTATCCAAGGCATAAACAATTGACAATTATTGAGCGTGGAAAGGATTCTTGCATTGTGGCCCAGATGAGTCTGAGGAAGAGCAAGAAGTGTGCATAATGAGGAAAATAATGCTTGCACACAAGCGAGAACAAGAGTCGCAGAGGCATGAACTATTTCACACCAGATGCACAATTAATGGGAAACGTTGTGATGTCCTTATTGACGGGGGAAGCCAAGAGAACTTCATTAGCAAGTCCTTACTCGTACAGTTGCATTTGATCTCGGAGAAATACCCACGACCTTAAATTGTCGCCTGGATTTGTGAGGAAAATCAAGGTGTCAGAAAGGTGAACAGTAGCTTATTCAATTAGGAAATATATCAGTGAGATTTATTGTGACGTCGTGGGTGGGCTGGACGTGTATGGTTTAGTTCTTAGAAGACTGTGGCAATACGATGTATTCGCGCAACACCTGGGACGCGAAAATATGTACAAGTTGATTAAGGATGGTGTAATGTTCATATTAACTCCCATGAAGGTGCAACGAGATGGAGCAACTAAAAGTGGAGGGCAAGTTTTGGTGACACTTACGCAATCCTCAAGAGAGATGGAAGAAAACCTTAAGGAGTCAAAAGAAATATTTATTCTGGTGGTAAAGGACGTGACAAAAGGATTAAATTCAGATAATGAGGTTCCTAATGCAGTAAAGCAACTCTTGAAAGAATTTGAAGAAATTGTGCCGAATGAGTTACCAAGTGGACTGCCCCCCCATTCGAGATATTCAGTACCATATCGACCTTATCCCGGGAGCCAACTTGCCGAACTTGCTCATTATCGAATTAGCCTGAGAGAAAATGTGATTTTATGAGAACAAGTGGAGGGATTGCTCAAGAAAGGGTATTTTCAATAGAGTATAATCCCTTGTGCAGTACCCACCTTATTGACCCCAAAAAAAGACGGCACTTGGCGGATGTGTGTCGATAGCCAAGCAATAAATAAGATTACAATAGGTTATAAATTTCGTATTCTGAGGATGGAAGACATGTTGGACCATCTAAGTGGCTCGACTATCTTTTATAAAATTGATCTACGTGGTGGGTATAATCATTTTCGAATTCGGCTAGGAGATGAGTGGAAGACAGCTTTTAAAACTCATGATGGGTTATTTGAGTGGCTTACCTTTCGGTTTATCAAATGCACCTAGTACTTTTATGAGGCTTATGCATAAGGTACTTCGCCCTTTTATTGGAAAATTCGTGGTTGTCTATTTTGACGACATCCTTATTTATAGCAAGGCAATCGACGAACATTTGGGGCACTTGAGGGAAGTGCTAACCGTGCTGCAACGGAACAAGTTATACATCAATCTAAACAAGTGCATCTTAATGTCCGAGAAGTTGTTGTTCCTTGGTTTTGTTGTAGGCAAGGATGGGATCCATGTTGGCGATGAGAAGATTCAAACTATTCGCGATTGGCCAACACCCAAATTGTTAACTAAGTGAGGATTTTTCATGGTCTAGCTACATTTTATAGATGTTTTATTTGGGATTTCAGCACCTTGGCTACCCCGATTACGGAATGTCAAAAAAAAAGGGAGGCTTCAATGGGGACAAGAGACGACAGGAGTTTTGCAATGATTAAGGAGAAGTTGTGTTTGGCTCCAGTCCTGGCTTTACCAGATTTTTAGAAACTTTTTGAAGTAGAGTGTGATGCTAACGGTGTGGATATTAGGGCAGTTTTGTCATAAGAGAGACGACCTATTGCATTCTTTAGTGAGAAGTTAAGCGAGGCTCGGAAAAAGTGGTCCGCATACCATAAGGAATTCTACGCTGTTATGCGAGCTTTAAAACAGTGGGAGCATTATTTGATCGGGAAGAATTTATTTTATATTTAGATCATGAGTCCTTAAAATATTTGAGCAGTCAACGCCAGATCAATAATTCCATGCGTGCTCGGTGGTGTGCGTTCTGCAAAAATTCCCGTGTAAGCTGGTATAAATCGGGCAAACTGAAACAGGTGGCAAACACATTGAGTAGAAGGGCAGCCCTGTTGATTACTCTTAGCAACGAAGTGGTAGGTTTTGAATGTCTAAAGGAGCTATATGCAGATGACAAAGATTTTAGCGAGATTTGGATGAAGATTCAACAGGGGGTGTCCATGAGTGAGTATTATATTACGAGTGGGTATTTGATGAAAGGAAACCAACTTTGTATGCCCCGCACATCGCTACGGGAAAAGTTGATTCGCGAGTTACATGGAGGTGGGTTAGCGGATCACCTTGTTCAAGAGAAAATCATTTTGGCCGTGACGAAAAGATACTTTTGGCCCCATGTAAAACGAGACATCATGAGGTTGGTTCAACGTTGTTTTGTTTGTCAAACTTCCAAAGGGCAAGCTCAAAACACTGGTTTGTACACTCCTCTGCCGATTCCCGAGAGCACCTGGGACGATTTGTCGATGGATTTTATTTCTCGATTACCACGTACTCAGTGGTTTCGATTTGGTGGTCAGGGTGATTGATAGGTTCTCTAAGATGGCTCATTTTATACCATGTAAGAAAACAACGGATGCTGCCCATGTTGCTCGCTTATTCTTCGTTGAGATCGTGCGGTTACACGGAGTCCCAAAGACCATTACTTCAGATCGAGTCTCTCGTTTCTCAGTCACTTTTGGAAGAGCTTATGGTATCTATTTGGGTCGTCTCTATGTTATAGTAGAACTGCACATCCCCTAACTGATGGTCAAACCGAAGTTGTCAATCAAACTCTCGGTAACATGATTCGAAGCATTTGTGGAGATAACCCGAAGCAATAGGGTTTTGCATTGGCTCAAGCGGAATTTGAGTATAATAATGTTGTCCACTCTTCCACCGGGAAAACCCCTTTCTCAATTGTCTATTTGAAGCCCCCGAATCATGTGTTAGATTTGCATGTACTGCCAAAACCCATGAAGAAGAGTACTACAGCTCAAACATTGGCAGAACAGGTGCAAACTACTCAGGCGGAGGTGAAGTTAAAACTAACAGAAGCGAATACCGGGTACAAAGAAGCAGCCAACAAGCATAGACGACAAAAAGTATTTGTTGAAGGTGATGAGGTGATGGTTTTCATTTGTAAAGAGCGTTTTCCAGTGGGTCAGTTTAGCAAGTTACAGCCAAAGAAGTATGGTCCATTCAAGGTTATTAAGCGAATCGATGATAATGCTTATGTCATTGATTTGCCGAAGTCGTTTAATATTTCTCCAACTTTTAATGTGGCTGAGGTGTATCTGTTTATACGGACTAAGAACCTCTATATCATGAAGTTGAAGAAAACTCAAGGTCGAGTTAATTTTCTTAGGAGGGGGAGATTGACATGGACGATTTGCTTTGATTTCGATTTTGTTAGGATGATTTCCTTTATTGTTATTACTTTCCATACATTGTGAGGGGGTGATTGTTTTTGGGTTTGACAGACGAAGATAGGGAGGATAGTTGTTGAAAAATTTTATGGAAATTGGTGTTGGTATTGTTATTTTCTTTGCGGAATCGACATAGTTCGATCCGAAACTCATTTTTACTGCGGTAGAAGGTTGGGAGCGTCAATGGTGGGCTTGCATCAAAGAGAGTCACTGTCGCTCCAATAGGTGGACTTCGAAGACGGGTACCATGTCGAAGAAGGTCGTCGAGGCGCCTAAGATCGAAGCTATGTTTGGAGTTTGTCGAACGAAAATGTCTCGGTTGTGTCGAAGAAGATAAAGATTGTTTTAATGGTGTCGCCGAAGATATAGTGATCGGTGATTAGTTGGATTATAATGAGCATGTGTTTAATATGTTTAGGATGACGGTTACTTAGGGTTTTTTTTTCTATAAATAAGTCGTCCTTAGTCAATTGTAAAACACAGACATTCATTCTATGATCCCGAATGGCTGCTTGATTGTCAACTTGACTGTGAGGAATCGTTTTAAGTGTTGTAAGATGGCTGTAAGTATTTTTTCCTCGTAGTAGTGAATTCTTTTACTGTCTTTTGTTTACTTTGTTATTATTGGCAACCACAATTTCAACCCATTAGTCTCCATTATATCGCGACGTGTTTTCTCCACAGACATCTTGGTAGTAATAGTATCTCTTTGAAATCTGCTTGTTAGAAATCTATTTTTCATTCATGGACTAAGGCGGAGTATAATGTCATTGCTATAGTAGCTTTTGAGGTCGTTTGGATACGTAACTAGCATTCATACATGTTCAATCTTTTTGTTTTCCGGTCAAAATGATTAGCTTCATTGTGCATTTCATGGATCAATCGGCCGATTCTCCTACAAAGTTCTTTCTCGTTTACTGTTTCTTCGTTTGCACTGATGGAGCCTCCATCTTGCGGGAGCATGTTGGAGTTATCTCATCTTAACAAATTTCACGATATCCTAATGGTTAGTAATTTAAAATCTTTCGAATAATCTTTGGGATCAGCATATTTGTAAGTCTGTTAAAATCTTAAATTCATATACTTATATGTAGATGCTAATGAAAGAATGGGCATTTTTTGTAAGATTCTTCTCCATAGTCTACTCTCCATTATATCATCCCTTCCATCTCTAAATGAATTCAACTTCACGCACATGGAAAAATCAACATCCAACGCCTCGCTCCACAACATCTATTACTTTGATTATAAAGAGAGATTGTCCATGTAGGAACGAAATCACTGGCAACAGTCATGACAAATATGTAGCGAAATTTGGAAGATGGAACTATTGAAATTTCTTTTTTATTCTGTGTAGTAGCATCGAGAGTCGTCACTAAACTCACGGGAGGATGTTACACTAAAAGGGGGGGTGAATTAGTGTTAAAGTCCAATCAAAGTTTTTTAACTCTTTTTTGACAAACACCGCAGCGGAAGAAAACTTCTGTAAAACAGAATCGTATAGATAGATTTCTATAACACAAAACGTACGAATGTGATTGCAATTTGTTTGATGCACACAAGACTTTTATAGTGGTTTGGCAACTTGCCTACATCCACTCTTCACTCAGAATTTGAATGGCTTTCACTCAGTCGTAACTTGGCAACGATTACAGAAAGTGATATACAATAGACCTTTTATAGCACAGACCACAAGGTTCTGCACCACAGAAGACTGAGTTGCAAAGTACAGACCAGAAGGTTCTGCATCACAGAAGACTGAGTTGCAAAGCACAGACCAAAAGGTTTTGTACTAGAGTGACTGAGTTGCATAGTACAGACCGAAAGGTTCTGTACTCAATATGTCAACCCTCTACAGCATAGATCCAAAGATTCTGTACCAAAAGTGTCAACCCACTACAGCACAGACCAGAAGGTTTTGTACCAAAGGTGACTTGGTTTCACAGCACAAATTGTAAGATTCTGTATTAAAGATGTCAACCCTGTACAGCACAGATACAAATATTTTGTACCACAGGTGACTAAAATTCTCGGCACAGACCGAAAGGTTCTGTACTACAGCGACTCGTTGCACACGTTAATGTGACTAACAAGGTAACCTGCCATGACATCCTGCACAGCAACCTGCCGAGAAGTACAAGGTTCTGTACTTCTCGGCACAGACCCGGACGTTTCTCTCAGGCGGTGTCCTCTCCTGCACAGCAACCTGCCGTGACTTCCTCCGAGACTTTTCACTCCGGCGGCGTCTCCACCTGCATAGCACCCAGCTGCGACTTCCCTTTCGCGATCCCTCGAGATCTCGACTGAGCAAACACAAAACCCTTGCCCAAGATTCTCCTGCGTGGTTCCTCGAGACTACGGCTAAGCAAAGACAAAACCCCTACCCAAGGTTATTCTGCACACATAAAACGTTACACCACAGAATCTGGTTAGTCCCTCACCATCTGTGCTCCCGGGGTATCTGCCCTTCTCTCGGCCCACTACACGTTGACCACGCCAGCAACCTGCCGCACGCCTCCACCAACGTTTCCTACAACTTTCAACTGAGTCCCTCGTGGCCCCCCGAGTCACCCTCCCAAAAGACTTCACCAACGATGCAGCCTTCTGCGGCTAACGTTCCTCATGTGTGACTAACTCAAACGAAAAGTTACAAGCCAACGCTCTCTGGATTTTACGGCAATGACTAACACGAAAAGGAATTTTTTAAGAGCGTGGCTAAATGGTTTTATTTATACAAGAAAGTCTAAGTGAAAAACATAGAAGGTAATTGTACGATCATCCTTCTACAAAACAAGGAAACGAAACAATGAGATAATAATACAATATATAAGTTACAAAAATGTCACTCCCATGCATATATTCGTTTATGTAATCAAATCATATCAAATAGGATTAAGATATGATACAATTCCCATGAATACTGTGCCAAAAAATGTTCTGGCTGAATCTGGTCAGCAATCTTCTGTATATGGAAATAATCAAAGATTAACTTCCATATTGACTAAAACCGACACCATTCTGTTCAGGACACTTAAATGAATGTATCTATACAGATGGTAATTATTGGCATCCCAAATAACGGTCCTTTGGTGGTCGTATGAAACCACAAAAGGTTGTAGACAACCTTGCAGAATGAAAAATATAATCCTTATTAGGGTTATTTGAAAACATAATCTATTTAATTTGATCAGATTAATATCTTGATCAAATCCTTATTATTTTGTGACTAATTAATTATTAAACAATCATTTAATCACAAAATATTTCTTACAGAAAATTTTCAACGTGAGTAGCTTCTGTAGATTAGATGTTTGACTTCTATTACACAGAAGGTTAAGGCTCATCATCAAAACCTATTCAACAATTAGAGCATGTGCTGAGAGCTTGTATCCTTTCGTTTCGTTTGAGTTAGTCGCACACGAGGAGTGTTAGCTGTAGAAGGTTGTATCGTTGGTGAAGTCATCTGGGAGGGTGACTCGGGGGCCACGAGGGACTCGGTTGGAAGCTGCAGGAGACGTTGGTAGGAAATGTGCGGCAGGTTGCTGGCGTGGCCAACGCAGTGGGCCTAAGAGAATGGCAGATACCCCGGTAGCGCAGAAGGTGAGGGACTGACCAGCGTCTGTAGTGTAACGTTCTGTGTGTGTAGGATAACCTTAGACAAGGGTTCCGTGTCTGCTTAGCCGTAGTCTCGAGGGACCACGCAGGGGAGCCTTGCGCAAGGATTTTGTGTTTGCTTAGTCAAGATCTCGAGGGATCGAGCAAGGAAAGTCGCTGCTGGGTGCTGTGCAGGTGGAAACGCCGCAGGAGTGAAAAGTCTCGAAGGAAGTCACGATAGGTTGTTGTGCAGGAGAGGACACCGCCTGAGAGAAACGTCCGACAGAAGGTTACCTTGTTAGTCACATTAACGTGTGCAACGAGTCACTATAGTACAGAATCTTACGGTCTGTGCTTTGAAAGCAAGTCACCTGTAGTACAGAACTTTTTGGTCTGTGCTGTAGAGGGTTGATATCTTTGGTACCGAATCTTTGGATCTGTGCTGTAGAGGGTTGACACATTTAGTACAGAACCTTCTGGTCTGTACGGTGCAACTCAGTCACATTTGATACAGAACCTTCTGGTCTGTACTGTGCAACTCGGTCACTATAGTGCAGAACCTTCTGGTCTGTGCTGTGCAACTCAGTCTTCTGTGGTGCAAAACCATCTGGTCTGTGCTATAAAAGGTCTATTGTATATCACTTTCTATAATCATTGCTAAGTTACGACTGAGTGAAAACCATCCAAATTCTTGGTGAAGAGTGGGTATAGGCAAGTTGTCGAACCACTATAAAAGTCTTGTGTGCATCAAACAAATTGCAGTCACACTCATATGTTCTGTCTTACAGAAAACTATCTCTACGGTTCTGTTTAATATAAGTTTTTTTCCGCAGCGGGGTTTGTTGAAAAAGAGTTAAAATCCTTTAATTAGGCTTTAATACTAATTCACCCCTCTTAGTGTAATAGAAGAGTTTAAATTCATTTGAAAGCCAGTAAAAATATCAAAAGGAGTAATCAAATAGGGTAAATAGGTTGTGTTGGAGTCCCAGTGATTTTTGTATTGGCTATTGGGGGGCAAAACCACAATTCGCCTTCCATCGTAGAAGTGATGATAAGAATGTATGGAATTCAAGGGCTTGATTTTGATGCTCACGGGATCGACATCGCGAAAACCATTTCGCGGTGAGTCCAGAGAAAAGATGTCGATTTCATTTATTGTTGTATGACTTAGACTTACAAATATAATTAGGACATGCATAAAATGCGGCCAGGATGCAAGAGCCCCATCACATAGAATGCGCACTCGATGATTAAAAAAAATCAGATTCCAGCAGTGCATTCGGGTGGGACGACCGGGTACCTGGCCCGATCGGCACAGTAGTCGTAGATCATGTGGTTCATCCTTACCCACCTGTAGCTCCTGGCCTCGGCTGGGCTGAGCTGTTGGTATGCAGGCCCGAACCACCAGTTGGCACTGCTTGAAGCACAGGCTGCAGGTCCCGGGATGGAACAGGCCTCAATGTCAAAGTCCTTGTAGTAGGCATAGAACGGGGCCTTGCTCCAGTTGATCTTCTCCAGTCCTCCCCTTGTCGCCCAGTTGTCTGCGTTCCACAGCGTTGAGTACACTCCCATGGGCTGGAACCTGGGGAAAGGGATTCCCCTTGCCTCGTTGTTCTTGTACACCCTGATGGGGATGGAATCCACATAGAATCTGTTCTCCATTATTGGCAGGGAAATCGTTAATTTAGTGGCTTTTGCGGAGAATCAATCATAGGTGTTTGTTTGAGTCATGCACATCAAGTGTTATTCAGGTGGACTCACACGACATGGTGGTGGTTCCAGAAGATTGTGTAGCTGTGGTAGTCGGCAGCCGGGTCAAACCAAAGGTTGACCCTCTGTTCTCTGTCTCCCTTCCCATGAGCGTAGACGTTCGTCTGCACAGTGTAGGGCTGGCCGCTACGGTTTCCAAGGAATTCGAAATCAAGCTCATCACGTACGTTGTCGGTGTCGGAGTTCATCTGTAATTGAAAACATTGTAAGCAACAACACCGTGCATTGTAAGGAAAACACAGCGAGAAGAGAGGAGAACAGAAAAAGCAGGAAACATACGTAGAAAGCTGTGACGGTGCCAGCGGAATCGCCAGCGATGAGCTTGATCTTCATGGTCACTCTTCCAAACAGGAATTTGCTCTTAGAAGCGAATCCGCAACCTATATGACATGTAAGTATGAGTTAACGTTCCGTAAAAAAGAACTTTCGACCCGTGATCCCAAAGTTAATCTGATCATGGATTTCACTGAAACATGATATTTATCGGGGAACCATGAAATAGTCGGCTGAAATTTACTGTTGACGGACGATATGTGTAATAAATGTTTTATCTAAAACAGAAAATGGTGGGTAGGTGGGGCTGCTTATACTCCAACTCTTTTACTGTGTGCTCTCGACAAAAAAGATTAACTCGAATCACATCCACGAGCCAATATTATTTTCGTCCGGAAATAAAAAAGACATGATGAGGAACAAAACACATGTAATGGAATCACGTAATGACATTTCATGAGGGAGTGTGAGCGACCTGAGGATTGGTCGAGGACGAGCTGGATGGTGCGGCCACTCTCGACTTGCCGAACATGGGAGTCGGCCCAAGTCACCCTGAAGTCCTGTACGAAACTGACGGGTCTTGCCACGGCAACTGTGGCCAAAAGGCAGGTGAAGAGAACAAGTTGCAAAGTAGTCATTATTCGACTCTACTTGGAAAGAATATGGGACAAGATGATTCGAGAAGACGATGATGGTCTTCGTCTCACCACAGTATTTATAGTGTTTAGTGAGACGATGGGGGAAACACATAAAGGAGTCTCAAGTTGATAAGAATATTAATTTAAAAAGAAAAAGAAAATTGAGAAAACATAAAGAAAGAAAGTGATCGGTGGTACTACTACTACTACTACTACTTGATAACTCAAAGCTTGTCTCACATTGCTTTCAGTCCAGCTAATATAACAAATCCGTCATCCTCTAAACTTCATATCACCCAGCTGTCTGTGTGTGTGTGTTTTTTCTTTTTTGAACTTCTATTTTTTAGTATTTGTTTTTTTGACAAATAATGTCGGTTTAATTTCTCCCAGCCTCACGATCAGGATAACTAGGCATCAGGGTATGGAGCGTTAAATCAATACGCCACTCAATGATTAGGCAATGCTAACCAACCCGAAGAAATTTCGGTATCGAACATGAGTCGAGACAAATCTTCTTTCTAGGATTATTGTCCCGGACGTCCATGGAGACTATTCTTGTATTCTAGTGAAATTCTTTGTCGGAAACACATTTTCCTAGCATGCATATTGGCTATCTCTATGAAAAGAATAGAGTCATGTCGTCCTTTCGTGAACTAACCTTACCTCCCAACTTGTGCGATGCTTGATGTAGTAAAGGGGTTGGGAGGCGCCCCCCCCCCCCCCCCCCCCCCCCCCCCCCGCGACCCCCTCCTCCGTGCGCATATGTCATGGCACTCAGACTTCCCCCATTTGGTGATATGCGTAAAGGTTTGATCGGGGGAGAGGCTGGCTAATCTCCCAATTATTGTATAATCTGACCCACCATTAAGTTAAAGGCCACATCTCAAATTGGTTACGGCATTATTTGGGCAGGTGCAAAGTTTGGGTCTACCCTTGCAATGTGGACCCCTTCATCATTAATCCTAGTTAGGAAGGTCTTGTCCAGATGCCCAACTCCCCTCTACTTCTAAATGCTTCAAGATTTGATTGATGTACACATTCCTTCGGTTTTATATCATACCGAACAAATGAAATGACGCTCCTCGCCTTGCTGTGAAGCTCTTCAAGACTTTCCTATCAAAAGAAGCGGGTCAAGTCAATCGCGAGATTGAATAGTCTGTTCTTGGCCAGATCGAATTGATGAAAACCGAAGTTTGATTCTCGGAGGAGGAAAACAGAATCATTTTCGTTTTGTTTGAAGGATATATGCAATTCACTCGGGGGGTCCGGTCACATTTCGTGCCTCTTGGAAGATAACAATGAAGGAAGGGTAAGAGCTCCCCATTATTAGCACTTTGTTAGCAGGATACGTCTAGATGGGGCCGTTTTCAATAGTTAGTATACGTACAAAATGTGATAATTTCATCACAAGAATATTGGTTGTTATAACTAATCTTTCGATTGATGGGCTTATTATATTTCAACCAAAGGCATCATTAAATAATCCCAACCCTCCCAAACCAGCATTAATTGTTTTCCCCTATGTGAAAGGTGTTGGGGGTTATGTGTGTAGGATTGGATAGGAAGGGAGACGGTGCTAGCAAAACGTCGGTTCTGTATTGCCGACGACCTTCTGTAGAACTGCTGCACCTACGATGAGTGTTTTGGCTGCGACTTCTGTTTCTTAAACTTTCTCTTACACTCTTACATGAAATGTCTACACGTCCATTTATATATAGGGAGGAGTAGGAAACTCAAATGACAATAGAAATCGACATATTTAATGACAGATTTAATAGCCTACTTAAATGACCCACTTAAATGACATTTCCGTTACTAACTTTAATACCCATTAATCTTAATCATAAATTACCTTGATCATAAATTACCTTCAACAAAAGGCCCGCCCTCTTTTACCTTAATTTGGAGTTTGATGGACGAGACTAATGAACTGAACTAACCCTGATACACAAATCCCTTCTACATCAATGTCCTCTCCTTTCCTATACATTTTACGCACCGCCATCGCATTCGGCAGATTGTTTCGGATGATTTGACTAGCGGAAGTTTTGTATGGCCACTAACAGGCAAGGAGAAAACCAGATCGATCAACTTGATAATTGTGTTGCCAACGGCTCTAAAATGAGCCCGAATCGTTTCGTGCTGTATTAAGCTTTGCTGGTGTAAGAACAAAAGTACAAGCACATTGCCAGAGAAAATTTAAGATACTAACTTTCGGAATGACTGAAGGGACGATCTCGATTCTCGGAAGATAAAATACTAAAAGAAAATTAAATATAATAAATGGGTCCATCCCAATTATTTGGGGTCGTTGAATCGAATAATATGATACATCTCTTAGTCCTAAAAACCTGTTCACTCCTTATACCAAATTGTTAGCTTACGGGTCACAATCCTCTCCCAAACTTATTATCACTTGTGCATTAATTGATGGTCCAGTGGTTACATTACAATAATAAAAATCAAACATCTAAGCTAGTCATATCCACCCAGTCTCGTGAATTTAAATAGTCACGCCTTGACGGTGGGAACGGGTCCAAGTTCGATCTACATCACACGCTCTCTCATCCAAGCCCAACACCTTAGAAAGGAAAAACACGAATATTCCGTTGTTATTATGATTCTCTAATCTATGAAGACAAAATATAGTCCAATATTTTTCTTAATTCCAATACCATAAATAAAAATACGAAGACAATTATTCTAATAAAACAATTTAATAATAATAATATACCTACTAAAATAAACACAATCCTTCGTAATCGGAAATTCATCGAATCGGTACAAAATATTTCGTTCCACCATTCTCTTCATTCGAGAACACTCGTCCACAATTTAACAAGAATGTCATCTTCCAGATCATGATATGCCCATCCATAAACTTATGGGTGACTACTATCATGAACATTTAGAATAGCCATCACTAACGGTTGGCCATAAGTGTGTTCACTAGCGCTACTTTGCAAATATCACTATTTGGTTTGATCGAAATAGAATTCTCGAGTTGTTGACCTCATACATGTTCATTTTTTGACGTCATCTCAATTTTATAGCTCGATAAAATAAGCTTCTCAAGTAGTTGGTTATGGACTAATGACCTTCGATGCATCATCCTTTTACTCATATCAGATCTGACTCTAAGAAGTGGTCACAACACTCCACCGGATTTAAGATGGCACGATTGAGTTTCTGCAAAATACCTTAGAGACGAGCTTAAGGCACCACGAAGGCATACATTCCTTGTTCTTCGATAGCGACATGGTTGTTGCTAGGCTTCCGCAATCTTTTATCTAATACCAACCGACGTGGGGAAACAAGAACCGGTCCGACCCTATGCCAAACCCACGGAAGCAGACTAAACGCTTAAATCCAACAATGTAAAAGCCCATGTACGAGGAGAGAAAAACGCAAATCTACAGTCATACTTATAATTCTACTTTGATCTACAAAATAAAACGTTCATCTTAATTCTATTAAAATAAATAAAAATATTAAGAAAATCCTAAAAAAAACATATTGTTGAATAGGTTTTAATGATGAGCCTTGACCTTCTATGTAACAGAAATCAAACATCTACTCTACAGAACCTACTCACGTTTAGAACTTTCTGTAAGAAATTTTATGATTAAATGATTGTTTAATGATTAATTAGTTACGAAATAATAAGGATTTGATCAAGAAATTAATCTGATCAAATTAAACAGCTTACGTTTCCAAATAACCCCAATAAGGATTATATTCTTCATAGAAGGAAATATAATCTCCTATTTATGGCAAGGTTCTACAAGGTTGTCTACAACCTTCTATGGTTTCATATAACCACCAAAGGACCGTTATTTAGGATGCCAATCATTATCATCTGTCTAGATACATTCATTTAAGTGTCCTGAACAGAATGATATCGGTTTTAGTCAATATGGAAGTTAATCTTTGATTATTTCCATGTACAGAAGGCTGCTGACCAGATTCAGCCGGAACCTTCTGTAGCACAGTATTCATAGGAACTCTATCATATCTTAATCCTATTTGATATGATTTGATAACCTAAACGAATATATGCATGGGAGTGACGATTTTGTATATAAAATATTATATTATTATCCGATTGCTCGATTTTCTTATTTTGCAGAAGGCTGATCGTGCCATTACCTTCTACGTTTTTCACTAAGACTTTCTTGTATAAATAAGACCATTTAGTCATGCTTCTGAAAAGACTTGTGTATCTGTCATGGCTGTAAAATCCAGAGAGCGTGTGCTGAGAGCTTGTATGCTTTCGTTTCATTTGAGTTAGTCACACAAGAGGAGCGTTAGCTGCAGAAGGTTGCATCATTGGTGAAGTCTTTTGGAAAGGTAACTTGGGGGCCACGATGGACTCGGTTGGAAGCTGCAGGACATGTTGGTGGAGGCATGCGGCAGGTAGCTGGCGTGGCCAACGTACAGTGGGCCGGAGAAAAGGGCAGAACCCCGAGAGTACAGAAGGTGAGGGACTCACCAGCATCTGTGGTGTAACGTTCTGTGTGCAGGAACCTAAGACAGAGGTTGTTGTCTGCTTGTGTGAGGTCTGTCGTGTGCTTGCGCAGGGTTTGTTACGTGCTTGCGTTGGGTTTACTACGTGCTTGCGTGGAGTTCGCCACGTAGTCGCTATCTCGAGGAGATCGTGCAGATTGTGTGGAGCCGTCGGAGGGAAAATCCATCCTTGGATAGAGGACAATGTCTACTTGCGTAGGGTTCGCTACGTGCTCGCGTGGAGTATGTCATGAAGTCGTTGTCCTTGAGGGGATTGCGCATTGGTTACCTTGTTAGCCACATTAACGCGTGCATCTAGTCACTATAGTACAGAAACTTACGGTCTGTGCTTTGAAAATCAGTCACCTTTGGTACAGAGCCTTACGGTATGTACAGTAGAGGGTTGACATCTTTGGTACAGAACCTTACGGTCTGTGCTTTGAAAATCAATTACCTTTGGTACAGAACCTTACGGTTTGTGCTGTAGAGGGTTGACATATTTGGTACAGGACCTTACGGTCTGTGTTGAGAACCTTTGGTACAGAACCATTTTGGTCTGTGCTATAGAGGGTTGACACATTTGGTACAGAATCTTTTAATATGTGCTATAGAAGGTTGACACATTAGGTACAGAACATTTTGGTCTGTGCTGTGCAACTCAGTTACTCTAGTGCAGAACCTTATTGTCTGTGCTTTTCCACTTAGTCTTCTGTGATGCAGAACCTTCTGGTCTGTGCTATAAAAGGTCTATTGTTGATCACCTTCTGTAATTGCTACGAAGTTAAGTTTGAGTGAATATCATCCAAAGTATGGGTGAAGAGTGGATGTAAGCAAGTTGCTGAACCATAATAAAAGTCTTACATGCATCAACAAATCGCAATCACATTCGTACGTTCTGTCTTACAGAAACCTGTTTCTAAGGTTCTGTTTTACAGAAGCTTTCTTCCGCTGCGGGGTTTGTCGAAATTGAATTAATGTAGTCACTACTATATTAAATTAATGTTATAGTGTAGACACTACTATATTGAATTAATCTCGTTGTTCCTAGGTTGTAAGCATCCATTCTTGATCACATAAATTTCGTCTTTCTTTCTTTAGGTTTTAATAGAGCAAAAAAGAAAAGGCATAAAGAAGGTAGAACCGTAATGCACTTACCATCACTCTTCTTCTTCTTCTTTTACTCTCTACTTCATCCTGAATATCGATTCACCAAGACAGTAGCAGACATCTTTACTTAGGGCATCAAGGTCATTCATATATGGGCATCTAAAAGGACAATGCACGCACACATATGTGCCCTTTTCGTGATTTCTGCAAAATGTTTCCTACACAAATGATAACATACATGATCGATAAACAAGCGTGATGATCAGCCAAATGCTTATAGAGTTTGAGATAATCTTGTAAATTAACAAATCCAAAAAATTTAAAAAGTCGATGTCCATTGAGCTATTTTAGCATTTGGTCCACTTTAGTGAAATACATATTTTATAGATCAAGAGACTTGAACTAAACTAATAGAAAAATCAACCAACCTTCGAAACCTAGGAGCACGCCATATTACCGTATGCACATATCAAGTTGTGACGCGAGGTGAAATGTCCCAATTCGATGAATTCTTTGTTCAAGAGGAGGGTATTTATTTTAGTAGGATGTTATTATTATTATTATTAGGAAAATATGTGTTATACTAAGAGGGGGTGAATTAATATTAAAGTCCAATTAAGGATTTTTTCCCGACAACCACTTGCCAAACACTCCGATCACCCTCGACCACTATAACACCACTCCTCCAATCACTTTGCGCCCATTTTCCCTGTAACACAATAGCATAGACAACATAAAATCACATGAACCATTTCAGCTCATGTCTAAAGGTATTGCACTTATCGTTGTGATTTCTCTTGAGCTTGAGTTCAGACTCGAATTTCCACAACTTCTACCTTCACTCATGGGTGGGGTTTATGTGTTTGGGTTTGACTTTAGACCATTCGTTCTCACATCTTCACGCCTTCCCTTAACGACTGTTTCACCTTCTTCTTTATTGTTCGTTTCTAGTTATGTATCAAGCCGCCTCCATTTAATCACACTAGAAGTGTATGCTTCAAAAATCTCTTCTTCAAGTCATATGGTACTCCCACATTATACCCTCTTCTAGTTCATCCTTCCACTTAATCAACGAGTGTATGGTAGATCAAGCCCCTCCCTTAACCATCTTCCTAGTCGAAATTTGTGGATAGCTTCGACTTATGGGCATAGCCAAACTACGAACAGTAGTTTCAAAACCCTTTCCACATTCTTAATTTCTTCCTTCCCTCCTTAAGTTTAGCTATATGGAATATATAGTGAATAGTCGATCTCGTTGGCAGCTCCGATTTATAATCTATCCTCTTAATCTATTGAAAACCTTTTTTAGCACCATAATAAAGGGGAGCAAGCTTATGATTACATCTCCTTGATGCACTTACCTGTCTCTAAGGTTGTAGTTTCAGGTAAACAAACTCTTATGATAAATTCCCTCTCAAATCGATGCTTGTTGTCCGATTGGCGAGTCATGTGTTGTGTATGATCCAACTAGAACCACGTCAACTCCAACATATCCTCCTTGCTCCATAGTTACAGCTACAACATGGTCATGAATTACGTAAGTAATATCAGCTTGCGGGGGTATCTAACATTTGGAGTCATTTGCATGGTATCCTGGGGTAATCGATGTTTTACAACTATTCGGCCATCAACAACCATTTGAAGCAATCCAAAGTTTGTTCTCCTATCACACATCATAAGTAAGTTTTCAAGCAGTTTTTAACTACCGTTGGGAAATAATCACAAAGAGGCTTGTGCTAAATGCATATAAACGGTTGAGACCCTTCACCTAATTGCTAGCGTTTAGGTGATGGTAATCCCTACCATAAATTCTAACAACTATCTATGCTTATGCATCCTTTTGAGAATAATTAGCACTTGAGAGATGTAGATCTACACCATAATTCATGTCAAAAGATGCTCAAGAATAGGAATCTAGGTCACTATGGCAGGTGTGTTATGTAACTTATAATTATTGTCTAGCTAACGTTGTATAAGAGTACATTAGCCCAATTGTTGACACCCGAAATTTTCTTAACATATGAGGATAAATCTCAAAATGGTAAAATCGATTTGGATTGAGAATACCTATAAATGAAACTACGTTATTTAGGATTCTTTTATTGACGATTTATTTCTAAGAGTGTTTACTTATCTCTTTAAGGTAATTAATAATATATAAAGTTCTACAAATTGACTTGGGACAAACAACGGTCAATTTATTTTGTCTCGTGCATTTGTTCACGTCCAGATTCATTACGAATAATGACAAAGGACGAACCATCTGGATATATACTCATACCACATGTGTCTCTATGCAGAAGGCGTGCCAACAACTTATATACATTAATATCCATAATTTTTATGTACATAAGTTTGATAAATAATATTTGTCAGAATCTTCTACTAGCCCTATCTCTAAGAATCACAAACACTATCACAACCATAAGGTATGATTGATTCTTAATTGATGTGGTGCATATCTCACAATGATGAAACACATTTTAGCTCACAATTTGTCACCATTGGGTAACTGTTTATGGAGAAGCCTCTGAGCTATTTGCATTACCTTTTATAGGATCTTCATACATCCTGACATGTTTCTTAAGTTGTCATTATATGTGTTTGTTTAGTGATACTCATCCCTATAGTTGGTGAAAATGGACATAGATCTTGTCGAACCACTATAAAATTTTGTTTCTCATTTAATTTTTGCACAAACCAGTTTTCTAATTTATCATCCAGTAGAAAACATTAACAGAAGGAAAATGATCATACATTGCAATTCATCTGGGCATATCACGCTTTCACTTATCAGACATTGTTTAAGGCAATCCACTTCGGTTTATGCAATAAACCAAAGTTCCGTGATCCAAAGAAACCTAACATTCCACTGCGAGATTCTATTAGTTGTAAAATTTCAAAACGGGTCATATTCATGACCCCTCTTAATGCCATTGTTACACCAACAATACTAATAAGATATAAGTTCATATAAGTATAATATATTTATAGATAGTTCAATTATTATTGTTTTAAGATCAATTAGTTGTTGGAATTTTAAAAATATTTTTATCATTGTATAATACTTTTTTATTCAACAGAATAGGTATTCCATTCCATGGAATACTAATTCCATAGAAACATTATCCACGTGTTTTGTTTAGAGGGCTTGTTAATATTTTGGATGGCCAACTTGTTGCTTATATATGCAGCCTTTCCTATTCGTTGTGAGCATAGATATCCCAAATTTATTTCATGAAATGAGGATTTACCCACTAGTTATTGCATCAGACAAAAGAGAGCTTCCTCAAGGTTGTCTAGATTGACGATACACCTCGGACGAAGCAAAAGACAAACTTATTTTTCCAAGACAAAGAAAAAACACAATCTCCCCTCACAATCCTAGGACACACTAGAACCCCTTGGTTTTCCACTCATCCCTGTCCCTTATTCTTCCGAACTCCTTCCTCTTGGGGGCTCCATCTAATTCTACTTTCTCCTCTTCTCCTTCTTGGATTTCTCCTTCTTCTTGGGACGTCGACTCCAACAACGACCTTCAAGTTCCCTACCTCATTAGAACTAAACATCCACAAGTGTCTAAACCTTCAAGCTAAGCCTAGTCGAAGTCAGAAAAATTTAAACCTCCAACGTTGGTCCAAACCCAACCATTTCTAGATGTGATGAAGCTACCCCAACGCTCACCAACCTAAGATGCGCCGCAACAGCAAGGAAGGTCTTCCAGAAGCACGACTAAAACCCTCCAAGCCTTCGCACGCTCCAACACTAGATCCCAAACATCCACCTGAAGTTGCAGCCTTCTCAATCTTCACCACCCCTAGTTACTAGTCTTCAATAAGGCTAGGTGTAGACCTTCACGAGGCGATGCATTAGCGTCGAGGGAAGCGGTCTTGAACTTTGATGTATTTCTTCTATTTGCGGAGGTCGGATTGGAATAGAGCCAGAGCTCCCCAGTATCCACAACGGATTAGTCCCACCCTAACTTCAACCGACAAAGCCAATCGCGACACCCCCATATCCGACATGCCTCTTGACAGCCTCAACCCACTATGGCGTCCCATCGCCTCTCTTTCACCAACCATGAACTAGAATTCATTAATATGCATGTCAAATCACTTCTTTTCCCCGCATCAATATCGGAAGCCCTAGATCCCAAAACTCTTTGTCAAAGCCGAGCTCCCTAAATATCTCCCTCGACTTCCTCTTGAGGACGCACCAAAGAACACCAGATATGAGTCCTCGACCTCAAATCCATGCTCCTCTCACCCATAGGCATGCTTTTCGACACTCCTCACCTTGGCGAACATCTTGCCCTCAATCAGTTCTCTAGGTTCAATCCTTTCATGGACGTCGTACAACCTCCACCTTCTCCCGATTGATGCTAGATCGAACGAACAAAGTTATGAAGTTGCAGTCAAAGCATTCTAGGTAGTCAGACACGAAACTTGCACCCTGCTGGTGAGGCCAACTCAAGCGTAACCCAGGGACCAATCAATCCTAAAAGCCAATTAAAGAAGACTTCGTCGAGTAAATAACCAGTCGATGCAGATTCTGGACTAGAAGTTAGATGGTCCAGTCGACCAAGGGAATATCACTTCTGGTTGCCAACTACTGAATAAAAGTCAGACCGTCTCTTACCTCTATTGTCCCATTAATGACAATGCGTGGATCAAGAAGCTGCTTGTGACCACATTTATTTAAGACTCATTTATTTTTCTTATCTTTTCTCTTCCGGCAATATAGCGCCTATATGAGGAGTATTTGTAAACATTGAATTTAAAACAAACCCATCAAATACAATTTGAGTATTTCCTTTCCCTTATCATTTGGTTGATTCCAAGTATCGAAATTCATCCAAACGTTCCCTTCACTAGTGGTGCTTGATTGTATCTGGTTGTAGTGTGTTCAACCTTGTTCCGTTTACGGGGGTGCGTTTGTTGTATCCAAAACGTTCCGAGTAAAGCTCGTGCATCTTTTGGTGGTGGTTTGACATGTATCCGAGGTTGTCGTGTTGTTATCCTTATTTTTGTGTTCATTCTAGCTTGTGATTTCCTCAATTTTCAGTTCTCCACCTAGGTTTCAATATTCTCTAGAATACACTGAACCCATTTCTCACCCCATCCCGCGTGAATTGGTATAGGAGTGCAAGGTTCAGATGACGAATAGATGTTGACAAGGAATGACATTGGAATAAGCTCATTTAGCTTGCCTTAATCAGAATGTGGAAGAAGTGCTGCAACAGGTGCGACAGCTCCTCGAAGAAAGAAGAAACCTTCAACAAACATATCCTCGACCAGTCAAAGAAGAGAAACAAAATCCCTTAGTTGATAACCTTAGTGATTGAGAGTATTCGAGGAGGAGTCAATGGATCAAAACATGTTCGTTCAATCAACATTCAATTGGGCATACCATAGATTGAAGAAAATACTAGATCTTGAAGAGTTTCTCAATTTGCTTCAGTCAATTGAGTGGATGTTGACCTACGAGGAAATCTTAGAGGATCGGCAATTGAAGATAGTTGTGCTCAAACTTCAAAAGTACACTAGTCTGTGGTGAGAAAATCTTAATCAACAACATTGAAGAGAAGGAAAATAGAACACCGTTTGCGAGAAAAGATGACGAGAGAAATGAGGAAATGCTTCCATCCTTAGGGTTATCGACAAGATTGGTTTCTCAAGCTGAACTCGATACAATAATCTTGGAATGTAATGGAATACATTCATGAATACGAGAAGCTGATGTTATCGAGTGACTTGACCGAGTCACCCAAGCAGACCATTACCAGTACATGAAAGGATTGAAGCTTCATACTGCAGATGGAGTCTAGCTTCAACCCTATTGAGTTTCACGGACGTGTGCAACCTTGTCTACAAGGTTGAGAAGCAGTAGACATGGAGAATGCTTGCAAAGTTGACTATGTGCCCAACTCCTTCGCCCTCGAAACCCCTTCAAAGTCCAAGTAGATAATTAACCCCAATGAATAACAGTGGTGTAAAGAAGTGTTTTAAATGTCAAGGAATTGGGCACATGAAAGTGGTGTGAAAGGTGTCCCAATCAATGAATGAACACACTCCTAGAGCATTCAAACGAAGAGCAGTGAATGATCGACAAGAAGAACCTTTATGGAACGTTAAAGATGAGTATGTAGAGGAGCCCAATGAAGGAGAATTATTAGTGATTCAAAAGGCCTTTAATATGAATGGCGTAGCGGAGGAAGTTGACCAACAAGAAAAAATCTTCCAAACCCGATGTACAATCCAAGGGAAGGTGTGTTAAGCGATCATCGATAGTGAGAGTTGCACTGTTGTAAATTCTACAACAATGGTTGAGAAACTAAAGATGTCGACCAGACCACACCTCGACCCTACAAGCTTTAATGGTTGAGCAAGGAGAGACCTTAGGTGAGTAAAAAAGTGCTCGTGTCGATGAGCACCGGTCAGAACTACAACGAAATAATGATTTCTGACGTGGTACCTATGGATGCTTTCCACCTACTTTTGATAAGACTGTGGCCGTTTGATTGACGAGCAGTTCATGATGGGTTTAAGAGTACCTCTTCCATCACTACCGATCGGAAGAAGATCACAGTTCTTCTTCTTATCACCTTAGAATCAATTAAATATGCACCAGCATCGACTTCGTCTCAATCAGAAGAACAAAAATCGGCTCGAAGTTCCTGGAATTGACCCAATCGAGATAGAGAGAGATGTATGTCTACATGCTTATGATGTTTGAGGAAGGAGCAAACCAACATCGACTATACCTCCCAAAGTTCAACGGCTTCTTCAGGAGTTCGAAGATGTGTTTCGAAGGAGATTCCGAGAGGATTCCCTCCCTTGGGGGACATGTAGCATCAAATTAACCTCATCCATGGAATTTCATTGCCCAATCGTCTTGATTATTTGTGCTATCTGGACAAAGCCAAGGAACTTCAGCGTCAAATCGAAGAACTCATGCAAAGGGGATTTGTACTAGAAAGCCTTAGCCCATTCTAGTTTTCGAGAAGGATGACACATGGCTGATGTGTGTCGACAGCCGAGCCAACAATAGAATCTCCATCGAGTATAGATTTCCAGTTCCACGACTTGTTAATATACTTGATGAATTGCATGGATGATTGTATTCTCAAAGGTGACATGTAGAGCGGTTACCATCTAATCCGAACGAGGTAGAAGATGAATGGAAAACAAAGCTCAAAACCAAGTTTGGTCTATACGAGTGGATAATCATGTCATTTGGCCTCTTGAACGCATCGAGCACCTTTGTACGACCGATAAACTAGGTGTTCCACCCCTTCATCGATAAATTTGACGATTTCCTTGTGTATAGTCACAGTGAGAGCAAGTATATGGAGAAACGCAAATAGTTGTCCGATATATTAATGGAGCAACGACCATTTGGGAACAACAAGAAGTGTGAGTTTATTACGCCTATTCTTATCTTCTTAGGATAGTCATCTCGAAGGACGACAATCAAGTCGATGATAACAATACCAAGGCTATTTGAGATTGGTTAACCTCCGAGACAACTCATGACATTCGAAGTTTCCATATGCTAGCTTCTTTCTATAGATGATTCATCTAGAACTTCAGTATCATTGTCGCTGCTATGACTGAGTGTTTGAAAGGAACAACCTTCGAGTAATTTACTACGGCTCAAACTAGCTTCAAAGCTCTTAAGGATTGATTGTGTGGAGCACTAATATTGACACTTCCTAACTTTGAGAAGGCGTTCAATGTCGAGTATGATGCCTCTGGCATTAACATTGAAGGAGTGCTTCTATAATTTGGATGATCGATTACTTATTTCAGCGAGACGTTCGGCTGAGCTCGACTGAACTACCATACCCACAATAAGGAGTTCTACTCAATTATTATAGTGTTGGAGACGTGGAGCCATTATCTACTACGCAAGGAGTTTGTCCTTTACATTGCCCATGAAGCCTTGAATCACATCAATGGATAGACGAAGTTCAATCGACAACATGTGAAGTGGGTAGAATCTCTTCAATCATTCACGTTCACGTTCATACGGCAAAGTACTTAATGTTTAGTGCTATGTCTAAAAGTGAATTCGTGACAGTTTCTACTTGTACTTCGGGCAAGGAAATCTGGGAGAAGCTTGTCACCATGTACGTTGGGACAGACCAGTAAGAGAAACTAAGATGAATTTCTTAATTTATCAATACAAAAATTTTACTATGAAAGGTGATGAATCTGTAGAACAGATGTTCCAGAGACTCAACCTCCTAGTTGATGCCTTAACACATTTAGGCAAACACTATACAAATTTTGAGCTAGTTCGAAAGGTTTTGCGTACTCTACCAAAATCTTGGGAAGGCAAGAAAACGAGAGGAAGTTAAAGATCTTTCTACTCTTCAGCTAGATCAGTTAATGATCTCTTTAATATCATATGAGATGGAAAGATCCTCTCAGTCTGATACAAAGAGTGCAGTAGCTTTCAAAGCATCGAAAGAACCCACAGAAGGTTCTAATGACAAAGCAGAAGCTGATTCGGATGATGAACTCGCTATGATAGCTAAACGTCTTCTGTTGTTCGCCTCCAAGAAACGTTTCAATAAGACAAGCCAAAATCGTGATAAGCAAATTGATCCTAAGTTGGTCATATGCTTTGAATGTAAAACAAAGGGCACTACAGAACAGAAGGTCATTTACTTAAAGAGAAGGAAAAACCATCTACACAGTATCAGTCCAAGACAGCGTCAGCAATGGCTGCTTGGGCAGATTGATGATTCTGATGATGAGAAAGAAGAAGCACTAATGTGCCTCACTGCTCACACATAAACTCAAAATGAAATTCATGCCTGCTTTCAATAGCAGCTGTTGAAAGTGAATGGTATCGGGATAGTGGATGCTCCAGGCACATGACTGGAGATCCATCAAAATTTTCTCAACTGACCCTACAGAATGGAGATTCTGTTAAATTTGGTGACAATAGCAAAGGCTCTGTCATCGGTAAATGAACCATTTGGAAGTCCCGACTCCATGGTCATAGATGAGGTTCTGTTAGTCACATAACTCGAGCATAATTTGCTAAGCATTAGCCAGCTTTGTGACAAAGGTTATGCAATAACCTTTTATCAAGATAAGTGTTCTGGTATCCTAGACAATGAAATCCGCTTCACTGAAAATCGAAAAAGAAACATCTACACCTTGACTCAGGAGTGCTTCTGTACTACAGAAAACAGCTTTCTATCAGTTAAAGATGAGAGCCATATGTGGCATAGAAGGTTGGGACATTCCAACTTTAAATCGTTATCCAAGCTTGCGAGAAAATAGTTGGTGAAAGGTTTACCTAACATCATATTCGAGCAAGACAGCTTCTGTGAAGCATGTTCACTTGGAAAACAAACCAAATCTTCATCCAAGTCTAAGAATGAAGTTTATACTAAACAACCACTTAAACTTCTACATATGGATCTTTTCGGACCTACGAGAGTTCAAAGTATTGGTGGTAGAAGATACTGTCTAGTTGTAGTGGATGACTACTCTAGATACACGTGGGTTAAATTTCTAACTCACAAAAGTGATGGTTTCGAAAGTTTCATAAAGCTCGCTAAGAAATTACAGAATAAAATTGTATCTTCTGTAAAAGTTATAAGGATGGATCATGGTATTGAGTTTGAAAACCATGAATTCGCTACCTTATGTGACAAACATGGTATCAATCATAACTTTTCTACATCATGTACTCCTCAACAGAATGGAGTAGCAGAAAGGAAAAATCGAACACTTATAGACATGGCTAGAACCATGAGAGCAATGCTCCACATAACCTTTGGGCAAAAGCTGTTAATACAGCCTGCTATTTCTCTAATAGGGTTCTACTTAAACCCATACTAGAGAAAACTCTCTATCAACTATACAGGGGGGGAAACCAAACATTTCCTATTTCATGCCTTTGGAAATCCATGCTTTATCTTGAGACCTTCTAAGGACAATCTATGAAAATTTGAAGCTAAGACAGATGAGGGTAACTTTCTTAGATACTCTTTGTCTAGCAAAGCATATAGAGTCATAAACAAAAGGACATATACTATAGAGGAGTCCATTAATGTAAAAATTAACGACTCACCTACAAGTGATACTACAGGAAATGTAATATCTCAAGAACCTACAAAAGGTTCTCTAGAACGTCCACCTTCTAAGAAAGATATGGATGAACCATCTATTCATGAATCTAAAAATGATCCTGAACAAACAAATGATACTTCTGAAGAATATTCTCAGAATAATCAAAGTGATGTTAGAGCACCTGCTCTATATGAAAAACGGCATCTTATAGACCAAGTCATAAGAGACCTTAATAGAGGCATTCAAACAAGACGTTCTGTAAACGCCTTCTATGAACACCCTGCTTTTCTTTCACAGAAAGAACCAGAGGGAATTGATGTCTTGATGATCCAGATTGGATTCTTGCTATGCAAGAGGAGCTTAATCAATTCGAAAGCAACAAAGTATGGACACTTATTCATAAACCTTAAAACTGTTCTATCATTGGGACTAAATGGGTTTTCAGAAAAAAGCTCAATGAGTCTGGCGCTACTATAAGGAACAAAGCACGACTCGTTGCCAAAGGGTACTTGCAAGAAAAGGGTATTGACTTTGATGAGACGTTTGATCCTGTAGCACGTCTAGAGGCAAAAGATTATTTTTAGGCTATGCTTGCTACAACAACTTTAAGTTGTATCAACTGGGTGTAAAGAGTGCATTTCTCAATGGAGAAATTAAAGAAAAGGTATATGTAAGTCAACCTCCTAAATTCGAGAATCCACAGTACAGAAACTTCGTCTATAGACTTTCCAAGGCTCTGTACGGCCTTAAACAGGCTCCTAGAGCATGGTATAAAAGACTTAGTTCCTTCCTTGTTGAAAAGGGCTACAAAAGAGGAAGAGTAGATACCACTATCTTTCTCAAATACAAAAGCAATCATCTTATTATTGTCCAGATTTATGTCGACAACATTATCTTCGGATCAACTGATGAAATGCTTTGTAACGAATTCTCCAAACTCATGACAAGTGAGTTTGAGATGAGCATGATGGGAGAACTCACGTTCTTCCTTGGATTACAAATTCAGCAGATTGCAGAAGGTACATTCTTGCATCAAGAAAAGTACACTAAGCAGCTTCTGAAGAAATTCGGCTTAGAAGACACGAAACTTTTGTGTACTCCAATGGGTACGAATACCCAAATAGACAAGGATAAAAATGGTAAAGAAGTTGATAGTAAGCTCTACAGAAGCATTATAGGTTTTCTTCTGTATCTTACAGCTTCTAGACCTGACGTACTATTCAGTGTATGTCTCTGTGCTAGATTTCAATTAGTACCTAAAGATTCCCACATGACAGTAGTCAAGATAATCTTTAGATATCTACAAGGTTCTATGAACCTAGGCATTTGGTATTCAAAAGAATCAAACTTTAATCTTATTGGATATTCTGATGCAGACTTCACAGGATGTAAGGTTAACAGAAAAAGTATAAGTGGTACATGTCAGCTTATGGAAAACATGTTGATTTCAAGTTCTCCAAGAAGCAGACTTCTGTTGCCCTCTCCAATGCAGAAGCCGAGTATATAGCAACCGCAAACTGTTGTGCTCAACTTCTTTGCATAAAACAACAACTTAAGGACTATGGTCACTCATTTACAAAAATCCCGATCAATTGTGACAATACTAGTGCGATAAGCCTAGCTAAGAATCCAGTATAACATTCTAGATCGAAGCACATTGAACTCAGACATCATTTTCTGAGAGACAATGTACAACAGGGTTCTGTAAGTGTGGAATACATTAACACAAAACACCAATTGATGAATATCTTTACTAAACCTATGGATAAAGAAAAGTTTTTCTTTTTCAGAAGTGAATTAGGAATCTGGCATACCTTATAACGTCTTACATAAGACAAAGGAAAGTTAAGTAAGTACTTTATGAAGTAGAAACTTACTACAGAAGGTACAAACATCTATACACTTCACTATAGAAGGTAGACTACGTTGTATGCTACACAACATAGGGTGCACATCTCTGTACGCTTCAGCAGAATGTACACATCTCTGTACACTTCATTACAGAAGGTACACATCTCTGACTTCATCATAGAAGGTAGAATTCTGCATTCTACTACATAGAAGGTATAAATTTGTATACCTAAACACGAATTTAAATTCGAATAAGGTTCCAAGATTTGTTTGGAAGCTACACAGAAGGTTAAACCTTCTACGACTTCATTGTCGCTCTCCTCTGTTTAGGGGAAGCTTGTAACAGAAAGGATGCTGGTGCACCTTCTGCTCGACCCTCTTTAGCTAAAGCATCTGTTATATAGAGACAATCTAGATCATCTAATGAAGGGTCTCTCCCCTCGAAGTTGAACTCTCTCATCAAGGAATTTCAGCAACAAGCTGTAGCAAATGGGGAAGACATCCCGTCCTCTAACGACTGGTCATGGACCTTATTCGCCTGATGGAACTCCAGGAAACTTCTGCGCGACAATCTTGGAGAGGTCTCTCCTGATGATGCAGCGTAAACTCTTATGTTACTTGAACTTCTCTGTTTCCTTAGACCAAAAACTGATTTTCATGCTCTAAAGGTTATGTTGTCATAAGGGCCATTCATGGGCACATCCCTTTGCAGTTTGCTTTTGAACTTTTTGTCTTACCTTCTGCACTTTGGTTATGAACGCTACGTCATACCTTCTGCAAAAATCTTCTCTTCTAAGTCATATTTCTTGCACCTGTCTTTTCTATGTGACAAAAAGGGGGAGAAATTGTGTTGAGGGGAAGTACTTCGCTCTGTATTGGGTCGTAGAAAAACCTTTGATTTTCTATAACTTCTAGGGTATAGAAGGCTATGGGACTTATAGCTCATAATCTACCTTCTGCATGGTATGTGAATCGTGTCTTATATAGTCACCTTTGCTGGGAGTACAAAAGTGAAAACTCATCATTTTTGTCAGGCTAAAATACAGATGCTTTATGCTCTGTAAACATAACAGAAGCTTTGTGCTCTGTGAAGAAGCTTCAATGCTCTGTTAAACAGAAAGCATATGGTTCTGTAAAATGCAAGACTCGTACTCACACCTATCTAGGGGGAGTAACGGGGAGTTACTTGCAAAAATATTTCCCTCAACGATGAATGTTTTATCATCATCAAAAAGGGGGAGATTGTTGAATACGTTTTGACGATGAGACTTGACCTTCTATGATACAAAAGTAAAACATCTACACTACAGAATCTACTCACGTTGAGAACTTTCTGTAAGAAATATTTTTGCAATAAAATGATTGTTTAATGATAATTTAATTACGAAATTAAAAGGAATTGATCAAGATATTAATCTGATCAAATTGAATGGATTACATTTCCAAATAATTCCAATATGAATTATATTTCTCATGGAAGGAAATATCATCTTCTATTTATGGTAAGGTTCTGCAAAGTTGTCTACAACTTTCTGTGGATTCATCCGACCACCAAAGAACCGTTATTTGGGATGTTTATCATTATTATCTATCTAGATACATTCATTTAAGTTTCTTGAACAGAATGATATCGGTTTTAATCAATTTGGAAGTTAATCTTTGATTATTTCCATTTGTAGAAGGTTGCTAACTAGATTTAGCCAGAACCTTCTGTGACGCAATATTCATGCGAACATTATCATATATTTATCCTATTTGATATGATTTGGTTACCTAAAAAAATATCTGCCTGGTATGACGATTTTGTTGATTATATATTGTATTATTATATAATATTTCGATTTCCATGTTTGCAAAAGGCTGATCGTTCAAACTACCCTCTACATTTTCACTTAGACTATTTTTGTGTAAAGAGGGACATTCAGCCTTTCTTCTGGACAAAATCTTTTTTTGTATTAGTCAATGCTGTAAAATCCAGAGAGAGTGGACTTGTAACTTTTTGTTTGAGTTAGTCACACACGAGGAACGCTAGCTGCAGAAAGCTGCATCGTTGGTGAAGTCTTCTGGGAGGGTGACTCGGGGGCCACGAGGGACTCGATTCGAAGCTGGAGGAGATGTTGGTGGGAAAACGTGCAGCAAGTTGCTGGCGTGGCCAACGTGTAGCGGGCCGGAGAGAAGAGCGGATACCCCGGGAGCACAGAAGGTGAGGGACTGACCAGCTTCTGTGGTGTAACATTCTGTTTGTGCAGGATAACCTTGGGTGAGGGTTCTGTGTTTGCAGGATACCTCGGCCGAAGTCTCGAGGGACCACGCAAGAGAACCTTAAGTAAGGGTTTTGTGTTTGCTCAGTCAAGATCTCAAGGGATCGCGCAAGGGAAGTTGCAACTGGGTGCTGTGCAGGTGGAGACGCCGCCGGAGTAAAAAGTCTTTGAGGAAGTCACGGAAGGTTATTGTGCAGAAGAGGATAATGCCTGAGGAAAACGTCCGACAAAAAGTTACCTTGTTAGTCACATTAACGTGTGCAATGAGTCACAGTAGTACAGAACCTTACGGTCTGTGCTTTGAAAACAAGTCACCTGTAGTATAGAACCTTTTGGTATGTGCTATAGAGGGTTGACATCTTTGGTACAGAACGTTATGGTCTGTGATGTGAAACCAAGTCATCTCTGGTACAGAACCTTTTGGTCTGTGCTGTAGATGGTTGACACATTTGGTACAGAATCTTTTGATCTGTGCTATAGAGGATTGACACATTTGGTACAGAACCTTCTGGTCTGTACTGTTCAACTCAGTCACTCTAGTACAGAACCTTCTAGTCTGTGCTTTGCAACTCAGTCATCTATAGTATAGAACCTTCTGGTCTGTACTTTGCAACTCAGTCTTCTGTGGTGCAGAACCTTCTAGTCTGTGCTTTGCAACTCAGTCATCTATAGTGTAGAACCTTCTGGTCTGTACTTTGCAACTCAGTCTTCTGTGGTGCAGAACCTTCTAGTCTGTGATATAAAAGTTATATTGTATATAACTTTATGTAATCGTTGCTAAGTTACGACTGAGTGAACACTAACCAAATTAGGGGTGAAGAGCGAATGTAGGCAAGTTGCCGAACCACTACAAAAGTCTTGTGTGCATCAAATAAATTGCAATCACATTCGTGCGTTTTGTCTTACAAAAACCTGTCTCTACGGTTTTGTTTCACAGAAACTATCTTCCACTGCGGGGTTTGTTAAAAAGGAGTTAAAAATCCTTAATTGGACTTTAACACTAATTCACCCCCTTTTTGTGTAACAAAGACACTTTGGAGTTCATATGACTCAATATGTTGTAAGAGCACTTTTACTGGACCAAGATGACTAAGGATGTGAACTTTTTTTCCGATGGAGTGCAACTTGTCAGCATGCAAAGAGTCGCGTCTAACCCCAATGCATGTGCACTCCATTACCAGTGGCTGAACGATTGTGGGAGCATGTAAACATGGATTTCTTCCTTTGATTGCCATGAACACAACGACATGATAGTTGTGGATCAATTTTCAAAAATGATACATCTCATTTCATGTAGGATGACATATGATGCTTCCCACATTACATACCTCTACTTTAAAAAGTTGTTCGACTACATTGAATGTCGACATTGATTTTGCCAGACCGTGACACAAAGTTTGTCATCCACAGACAGATGGCACAAGTTGTGAACAAAGTTGTTGTTTAACACAACTTGCCATCCACAGACAGATGGACAAATCAAGGTCGTCAATAGGACTATGTGACCTATACTTCAAGGATTGGGACATCAAGGTTGCCCAAGTTGAATTCGCCTACAATCAAGCCCCACATTCCACTACTCAAGCATCCCCATTCCACTTCCTATGCCCATCCAAGGAGTTGTCAACAATGATGCGGTACAACAAGATAAAGAGATGTCGAAGTGGCATAAGAAGATCTGAGTCTCCATCGAGCAACAAAATGAGAAGTATCAAGCTAATGTGAATCGAGGCCGGCGTGCGAGAGTCTTCTGAACCGAAAATCTAGTATGAACTCACTTGCGAAATGAAATATCCCCCCCCCCCCAGTTGAAGAAATAAGCTTATGCCTAGAGCTGAAGGCCACTTCCGAGTGATCGGGTATATTAACAACGATGATTACAAGATCGACCTACTAAACGAGGATGGAGCTTCGACGACATTCAACGTTCAAGATCTTGCACCTTACAAAGAAAATAACATACCCCTTAATTTGAGGAAAAATATTCTTTATAAGAAGGGAGGATAATGCTAGATCAAACAAACAAAGCTATGAAATTGTAGTCGAAGCAGTCCAGATAGTCGGACAAGAAACTTGCACCCTGCTGGAGTAGTCAACTCAAGCCTATGCTAGGGACCAGTCAACACATGGGAACTAGTGAACGAAGAATCAGTTGAGCAAAGACCAGTCAACACAGATCCTAGACTAGAAGTCAGAAGGGCCAATCGATCAAGTGAACATCACTTTTGGACGCCATGCTGAATAGAAGTTTGACCGTCTCATACCTCCACTATCCCATTAATGACGACACGTGGATCAAGAGACTGAATGCGATCGCATTGATTTTAACAACATTTATTTCTTCTCTGTTCCTTCCATGTAGGGCCTATATACGGAGCGTTTTGAAAACATTGAGAAGGATGCCTATATTGAAATTTAAACAAACTCAGTTTTTGAGCATTCCCTCCATCTTATCTTTTAATGGTTTTCAAGTACGGTGAGATTTATCCAAACGTTCTCTTCATCAGTGCTGTTTGTCCATATTCAGTTGTAGTGTCGTTCAACCGCATGTCCGTCTAGTGGTGCATTAGTTGTATCTATAACGTTCCGAGTGGGGCGGCATCGTTAAAGTGGTACGAATATACGTCAGGTGCTCAAAAATCCGTCATGGTAAGATCCCATGATCTCAGTGTTGGTGAGATTTTATGGATATCATGATCTTATGGATATCACGAATATCCCAATCCGTCAGTTGTAGTGTCGTTCAAACGCTCGATTTTGAGCACCTGATCTTAGGGTTTCACGACCACGTAAGATCCCAATTTTATTTGGGTTATGATATGAATTTTCATATTATTGGATATCGTAAGGACAGCTAATTGCTACAGTAATGGTTTGTCCTAGAATTGGTGAGATTTTTTATGACTAAAAAAAAATCTGGGACCTCTTGATAATTATGAGAGTTTGCGATAATCTATAAATTAGGATTCAACCTTTCGTTATCAAGCAATTTCGATTTGTTTGGTGAATTTAAAAATCACACATATTAATTAAATTTGATAATGGATTTACGAAATTTTGCTTCAAAATACCAAAACTTCACAATTGTGGGTTACGATTTTTAGGTGGTATTGAAATAATAATTAAATAATAAAAATGTTTTGTGCATGCTAATTACGGGCAAACAAATGAAAAAAGGGTAAATGTATATTTCGATTTATCAAAATCAAGAGAAAAGTTTAATAAAGAATATCCCTCTTCTCATCATTGAGTAGATTGTAAACATATCAATTTCAAGAAAAATGAATTAATGCTAGATAATATTCACCTGCGATTTTGATTTGGTGTAAATTTGTAGGATCATTTTTTTTTAAAGAAAATGGCCCACGGGATCTGGAATTAGGGAATTATTTATTTTTTCGGTCGAAATCTTTACGGTAGATTTGATATTCATATTTATTACTTATTTTATTGTCGGTGAACATAAAAAAATCTTGTAGCGATAAATATGAAGGTAATATTGATTCTTATTACGCTTCCGAATTAAATTTAAAATATTTATTCATTATCTTCTGATTAAATCTCCCATAATTTTTAATGCCAATAGAAGACCGATAACAAGTCTTTTGGTGTTTTTAGATCAAACATATAATATTATGAAGATTACACGAATTAATAAATTAATACAATGGCACACTTGTTGGTTTGAGTGGAGATTATCTAAGATTTTTATATTCTTGGGCATCTTATTGTCCCTCACGTTGGCTAACATAGATTAATAATAATGTTATAACATAGATGGGTGAAGAGTTGTCCTAGTTGTGGGAGGAGTTTTTTGGTCAATTATAAATTCCTAATCGGAGAATGGCCATTTGACATTATCAAATGAACAATATTTGGGGTTTTGCCAAAATAAACTATAATCCATCTATTTCGAAGTCTCTGAGTGGGGTTGGCAAAACAATCCAAATGATTTTTGGTGATGCAAAACGATTCATTGCTCTAATTTAAGTTAGTACCCGAAAGCTCATCTCGACCAGTGACAGGCGAGGTGCTTCATGGGCACGTGCATCCAGGTGAGTTACTTTAGATTTATGCGTTGGTTGTTTGGCTGCCAAAGTGGCTCAGCCAGAGTAGCAGCTGAAAATTGCTTACAATCGGACTTGTTCTCAACAAATGAGAAGTCTCATATTTATGCTTTGAGTGTTTGGCTACCAAAGTGGCTCGCTTAGAGTCACAGGTGAGATTTTCTAAATATTGTTGAGGATGTTTGGAGACTTGGGTGCACTGGTGTGGGGACCTTTTAGCCTAAATGTGTTTGGTTCTCACATTTTGTGCATTTCGAGTATTTTTGAGGAGATCATTGATGTTGGTCTCTATTTGATAGTCGTTATACCATCGGTTGCTCACTCGTTCATGTATAAACAGTCTTTTTTGGTTTGCTTAAAATGACAAATATTTAGAGGTCTAGAATTGACTTGTATAAGATGATAAATCTTAATGTGCACTTACGTATCAACGTGAATTTCTTGATTATGTCACTTTATTTGCTTGTAAGCTAAACAAGGTTTTACGAGCATCCTGGAACTGGAAGATTTCACATGATGATATGGGCGCTTGGTTGCCAAAGCGACTCGCTCGTTGATATCCATGAAAACTACTTGTGCCATAATATATTACATTAATTGTGGGTTTACATAATTTGTTTTTCTAGCATTCAACTCGATTGTCGAGTTGAGAGGGAAGATTAGATAAGTATCCGACATGAGAGATTTTACATGATGATACAGGTGTTTGGTCGCCAAAGCGACTTGCTTGTTGAGATCCGTGGAGTCGCTTATGTGATATGTATTATGATAATTGTGAATACAAATTACTTGCAATTATAGCCCGAAGACTTTGGCTGCTTAGCTATAAATTGTGTGAAGAGTGATAAGTACTGAAATAATGAAGTGTTGTTTAATAGTATTTTAGATAAAGACCCGGAAGTCTGTTTCTAAAGTTGATTAGATATGTGGGAGCTTATTTAAAAACATGCATATAATCGAGAACACATGTGCAAGGGTTTTCGATGAAAGTTTTATAAATCCTTTATGTTGTAATTAGAAAATATGTCATATAAAGATTTTCTGTGAGTATTGTTCAATTTTAATTCTATGCACTATGTTGGTATAGTTTGTAAACACTTCCAAATGGGTCATTAAATTTAGTAGTTCAAGAAAAATGAGATTATATATCTCATGTTTAAACAAGTGAAACGGAAATAATTTTTATTCAGCTATTTTATATGAGATGTTTGGATTCTCACTAAGTAAATGACTCAAATCAATATTTGATATTAGCTCAATATGTTGAGAGCTTGGAGTCATATGATACTTTGATTAGTGAGAGTTATTATTACTGTTCATTAAAGCATTGTCCAACATTAAGTTTTCTTGATATTGCGATTGGTTGTTGAGGCTTCTTGCGTTCACTGCTCTTATTTATTAAGTTATCCTTTTTATAAGGATAGATGTTGGTGGTTTTCCTTTTTAAGTGCCGCATTTGTTGATGGTGCGATATTGTTTCATTTCTAACCAAGAGGAATACCACGTGGAGCCTAGCGAGCATTATTGTTATTATACGTGGCACGTATTTTGATTTGTTTCATTAGCAGGAGCCTCATATCTATGTTTTGATTGAAAGATATGTTTATGGACAGTCATTTTGGACACATGTTTGATACATGCATTTGTTTATTTTGATGATTATCAATTACCCGTCGTTTTGGTTATGTGCACATAGTTGAAAATCTCAAGATCCAATGTTTATCTTGAGCATGATGATTATGTCGAGTTTGTATGTCTCATATGACACCATTAAGGCTCTCGCGAGATTTATGTTTTGAGACATGCAGAGCAATATTGCTCGATTCATTACATCCGGCTTCTTTGAAGCGTAAAGTTTAGGGGCGATTACTCTGATTTCACCGAGGTATATAAGTTACAGAGGGTATTCTTTGACCTTGGTGCGATATAAAGATGACGTATATATTTGGTTGCATTCGGCTTACGGATAACTACTCCGATTTCATTCAGTATTCAGGTTTACAAAGAGGGTTTTCTCTGACTCAATGAAATATTAAGGTTACGGAGGGAGTTGATTTTATCTGACTTCTCTAAAGCATTAAGGTTACAGATGGGTACTCTGATTTCTTTAAAGTATAAAGGTGTTACGGATTGTGCACTCCGACTTCAGAGAAATGAAAAAGTTATAGAGTTATTTGATTACTAAAGAAAATATTGAGACTTGGTGCTTGGTTTTGATTATGATGGTTTTGTCAATATAGTTTGTCTCTTATAAAGTACTATGTAGTTAGCGCGCATGAAAGTTTATGAGACCTATTACAGAGCGGTTCTGCTCTATTGTCTTTCTGGCTCGTTATGGGCATAAGGTTACAGAAAGATGAGGACCGACAAAAAATAACATCATTCAAATCATATTCAGGAATGTTATTTTCGGCTACACCACCACATTGACCTATTGACATTAGTGTTGCTGGCGCTTGTGATCATAGTTGTTCAACACCGTTAAATGGTATGACAACGGCTATGGTTCAGTGTTAGTAGCATTGATGGTCGGGGTTGTTTTTGAGATGTTGTCTCGTATATTGTGTTTTTGCTGTGATCATATTGTATAAGCCTAATAATCATTTTCAAAACTAAAATGTTTTAAAACTTTGTAATTGATCATAACCCAAGTGGGAGAATGTTAGAATTTTATTTTACCTTTTTATTATTTTATTTTGTTTTATAAAAATTCTGTTCGACTATAATCAATTACTAATTTAAGTTTTCAAAAACCGGGCTGTGTCACGATATACGAGACAATGCATGATAGCTCGTTCAGTTTGGGTAATCTTTTATTTGAGCTTTTGCGGCATCTCGGTTTGTTAATGATGTGGGTTGGACGGCATTCGGTGTAGGCCCAGTGTGTTGACGTAAGCCCGTGATGGAAGGGCCCGTCACACCATGTATTAACAGGTGCTAGATCCCCTCTTCCACTTGCCCTAACCCTAATAATTTGTGCTCCATCGGCCGTCGGCAAGTCAGGAGATAAAGACGCAGATCACCAATTTCACCATGTGTTTTGCAGATCTCGTCGGGTAACGGTACTAGAATATAGATCACGCTAAAGACTTGATAATCGGTTTATTATAGAGGTATGTCAACGCCAGGCACGTAACTTTGTTTTCTGCAATTTTCGTATCCTAAATTCAATTAGGGTGATATTGAATTGATAGAGATTTTCTTCCAGGAACATGATTTCATCATTTTCGCTCCCACAACTCGATGCATGTTTTCTCTATTTTGCGTGAAAAATACAATGAAAAATTTGGGCATTCTCCAGGAGACGAAAACCGGGATCCCTTCAAATGGTAAGTAATGTCTTTCCTTCTCAATTCAATTTAATTTTTTGTTGAAGTTGAATTGATAGTTTCGTCACATTTCCGTTGCAACTTTCTGTCTTTTTGGCACGTATTCGTCGCCGGGGATGCGAATAGATACGGTTCATGACACCGTTAGACGGAGACTTTATCGCAACACTCCCAGGACGCGACATAGGTTTCTCATTATGAGCGTATATTAGGGAGTCTCTCTTGATCGTGTACGAGTCCCCCATTACAGACTCACAATTCAGGAGGTACAAGGCACATCCGAGTCTCCCATTGTGAGCTCGCGCCATGCCATCTTCTATGATCGAATCAAGTGGACTCACCACGTCTTGTAAATAATCCTTACTCAGTTAATTATTCTAATTGATTACCACAATTCAATTAGAATTTACTGATAATCATCTCTCTGTGTTTTGCATAAACATTACAAATGCAATTATAAGGATTCGACAAGGCGATAGGATCTCAACAACAACCTCAACACAGTTAGGAAGGAGTCCCCGAAGACGGTACTCAAGATCGGACGGCGCAGGAGGATCCCACGGTGGAAATAGCTTCACTAGAGCATTTGTAAATACTCGAAATTTTTTGGACCTAAGTGCAACAATTTCTTAAACTAGGAAACCTGATTACTTAAGCTACGCTTGTTTGTTAAAAAAAAAAAGAATTAGGGAGGGGAAAATCTTTCCTCACCACTCACTTTGGGGGATAAGGTTTCTTTGCCCCTTGTTGGGTAACTCTTCTTCTCCCTTGGTCATTGTCAATTGTGGTGCGAGGTCGATCAAGGCGAACGAGCAAGGAGGTATGGTGCGAGGTCGAGGACGTAGGGTGAAGCAGGCTTGACCGATTGCAGAGCAGGGGGTTCGGAAACTCGAGAACGATGGCGAGTCGCGAGGGCGTAATACTCGAGTTACGTTCCTCATCCCTCTTCCCGTCCCATTGTTTTTTGGTCATCTTCTTGCTTGTAGGTCTATCCCTCATGATTGTTTTGTGTCGTGGTCGAAGTCTTGATTCGGGGTTCATTGTTTTCGATGTAATAATATACATTCCTTGTTGCAATTTTGACATCCATTGCGTCGCATGTATTTGTATTAGGGTCAACGGGAATGATAATATGACATGTGTCCGATTGGGACTGAGGTGTAAACACATGACAAGATCTCTTGAAAAATTACCCACGTTAGATTGAGTATAATTGTCGTATTATTTTCATACGTGTGCGCACGGGATGAGGTGTACTTCGCGATTAATCATTAACCATATTCGGGGATCATTTTTTTAGGTATACGGCTAAATGTAGAAAAAGAGACCGTGATGGGATAACCTCAGACGGCCAAAGGTACGAGTTGGACTTTTCACTCCCGATAAAAGTTGACTTGGTTAAAATTTTGTTATAATCGTATTTCGCACGTTATAGGGATGACAGTTTTTATAGCGGCCCCAGGTGACGATGTCCGACTGATTATAGCCATCCCGGTAGGGCCTATGATACAAAGGGAAGGTGAGGGCCTCCCCGTATTATCCCCTTTCACTTGAAACGATCCGCAGTCCCAAGGGTATAGGCCAACAACCATGGACTGCTCATTTTTATCTAAATATTTGGGTGTGATTGATGTGTAATTAAGCGTCATTAATCACTAGACATGAGTTCAAGTCCAAAGCCCAAATCAGGCTCAACACTCGTAAAACAATGACATGAATTCGAATTGACGTCAGAATTAAGTCAAATGCCCATAACCAGAAACAGACTTTTTGGAGCAAATGCAAAATTTTCGCATGCGTTAATCTAAGAGGTAAGTAAATAAGAATCTCCTAACCGAACTGTTTTTAAACATTTTATAAAATAAAAAAAGTCAGTGGCGATTCCGTGTTAGCTTACCTAGGTTAAGCAACAATAAACAAATTTTTACGGAGTTATCACAAATGTAAGAAGGTGACAGGAGCCGCTCCGAATCCTCTCGAGAGTCCACCCTGACTTCTACCGTAGGCACATCGACGGTCGAATCGAGATGTTGACCGGAACACATTGGAATAGCGGCCCGAATCCTATGTCGTCCGAATTGCCACGTGTGTTGAGAGGTTACTGAAGGGCGCGCATAATGAGTCAAAACCTTTTCGCATCTTTTTGGATCAAGTGTATGTCGTCTTTGTTACCCGTGAAAGTTGAATGTTGATAAAATTTCATTCTCAGTTCTCTCCTCCATGAGTTAAAAAGTTGTCGCAGAGCCATTATATCGAAGGATTTTTGTGGAAACTGTGCTGTGTCCCTAGTACTCCGATCAAACAGTAGACGAGTCATGTGCCCCGAGAAGAGAATTGGGGAGGACCACACTTTTGCTTGTCGTGAGTTTTTCATCATAAAATGCAGTAGAATTCGTTACTAAATTAGCATAATAAATAATATAACAATATCTCTCCTTTTTTAAAAAATAAATTACGTCCCGATGATGGCGATTGATCGAGTTGAATTATACAATTGTGGGGCCACCCCAAAATTATGCAAGTTCTCGAAATGGCTGATGGAATGAAAGTGAAATGTCTTGGCGGGACAAAATAAGAAAACCATAAGGGAGCCCTTTGAATATCTACGTGTATACATAATAGATCAATACGATGAAGAACCACCATTAACAACATAAACAATTTACTACTGTCACGATGATGTACATCGACTCCTTAGTCTTTACATTAATTAAATATCTTTTGTCGTAGCTAGAGAGAACTCAGCGCTACATAGTGGAACGTCTGTAATGCAATCAATACAGGCTGTGTTGATTTTGTGTTTCGATGCAGTTGTTTTTGTTTTGTTTTGTTGTCTGATGCCTTCCTTGACAAGCTCTCATTTGTCCTGAGTTTTTGTCCTATCCTTTGTCAATATGTATTCCTCCTATCTCGCCGCAGCCAAAACCCCAACCCGAAAACTACGACGACAACCACATTCTCAGATCACGGGAATTCTACGACAACCTTACTTTTTTTTTTACCTTCCTTGAATTGATCCCAGAAATTAATTTCTGATTTAATGGCGATTGCAGGAACATCGAGTTTGCGAGAATCTTACAGCTACAACCTTCAAAAGTTTTGGCACATTTCCTAACTCTCCCTTTTGTCCTAGTAAACACATAGGAAAACGTTTCTCGTAAGAACGTTGATAAAATTGGATATATCCTCTTCGACATCGAATGTATGTATCCGGCCAAGGCCGAGAAATCCCGTAAACCATGGAGGACAGAGTCCGGGAAATACACACAATGCCGACGCGATAACAACGCTCTCAACCAGGTCGTCTGCAAAAGTTATCCGCCAAGATGGCGTGCTCGAGCCAAGAAAAATGATGGGGAGGACCACAAATCGATGGACTTGTCATCCTGACAACAAATATTACACGGGATATGATTGGGAAACTTTTATGGTTATCACTACCGAAACGCCCCCCCCCCCCCCCCCCCACCAAAAGAAAAAATCTACCATTTAATTCTCTTCCAACCCCCTCTCCCTGTCCTTCATTCTGTCGCTTCCCTGACCTCGACACACTTCAACAATGGCCTTCACTCACAGCAAGAACCACCTCTCCTCCCCTCTTGGCTATCTGATTATCCTCCTCCTCGTTGCACTAAGTTACGACCAGCTCGTTTCCCTGGCGGAAACACTCAAAGGCGGTGGGGAGCTGAACGAAGCGAAACTGATGCGAGCCCGATTTGGTATAGGCTCAAGACCTCCGAGATGCGACAGGAAGTGTGGGTCTTGCGGTAGGTGCGAAGCCGTTCAGGTTCCCACAAATCCTCAGCTCAAGGCGATCAACGGAAGGGAACACTCGTCGAGATCAGATCATTACCAGGGACAGGAAGGGGAAGAAGTGAGGGAGGAGGGCAACACTAACTATATGCCAGTGAGCTGGAAATGCAAGTGCGGCAAGTTCATCTTCGACCCCTGACGATAGAACCGAATGCTTACTCATCCGGTGCTGCTAGTGATTCGTCGTCGATGTGTACATTTCGCGACTCCCTCATGTTCAGTTTGGCTTGGGCATAATTTTCCGGAAACGTTCGTTTGGTTTGCAAGCTGTTGCTCTTTGGTTACGTTGGTGCGAGGACATAGCTAGAAAAATTAAATGAAAATGAGGTAGTTTTCCTGTTAAGTTTAAATTTCGGCTTGATGGGATGGGATCGGATCTTAATCCTTGTTCGGGTCTTTGCTCGGCCCCATCTAAGATTTATTGGAAATTGGGAAAACAGAAACACGCAAGACTTGGTAATAGTCGCGTCAACCAAAACCCACCGATGGTTTTATCTTTCAAATGTTTGGGTTAAGACCAAATCGAATAATATATCTCGGCATGGATTTTGATTAGAATCAATTCTCGCAATCTAAGGCCGAGTTTGTAATCTGATACGTTTTTTTATTTGGCTTCCCAAAATTGAAAACTTCAAAAAAAAAAAGAAATGTTTCCTCCTAAAATTTAGAAAATTGAGTTTTGCTTTCTAGTAACTAACATTTTCTTGAAAAATGAAAACAGGAAATGGAACCTATTTCCTCTCACCAAACAATGCATAATTTTTGTATTAATACATTTTTTTTAAAACCAGAACAAACCTAAATATTTGGTTTGACTTCGTCTTTGAAAAGTGACGATTAAGCTACGTAGGACATTTGCATCACGATAGATAGAATAAAATTAAAAAAGAAAAAAGAACCTCGAGAGAATTAAATTGAGGGCGTATCTTCATTTATCTTTTTTTTTTAAATAAATACCAAACCCTCACGCATCATTGCACCACTTGTAATATTAAACTTGTCATCTTCCAACTTTGCTGGACTCGGGATTTTTTCTTTAAAATAAAGTTGGACAAAACCCACAACTATTACCCAATCACACCTTTTTTTTTTAGTAAACAAAAAAAAAAGTACACGTAGATCTCAAGTCAAGATCATTTGCATCTGATCCTCTATTAAAGCTTAAATCCTAAATATTAAACTAAAGCATTCCATCATAATTTTAAATTATAAATATTAAACCATAAGGATACAACAACGTATATATTATAATAATTTATTTATTTTTTAATATATTAAAGGGAATGATTTATTAACTTATTAATATATCAACCTAATATGAAAATATTAAAAATATTGTCGGATTAAAAAAGAATTATTCTTAATCATTAAATATGAAAGGGAGAGGATCCTGCCTGATCCATAAATTTTAAGGGACATCGTCCATTACTCTGGGAGGCATAAAGAAATAATTATTGAACCCTAACTTCAAGACGGTGGAAGATCGCTTCAGATCATCTCAAAAAATGCTTGCTTTTTAAATTAATCATAATTGAGGAGTTTTCACACGTGCGACAACTTTTAATTGCTTAATCATCAAATAGATGGTAAATGTATGTATGTATGTATTTATGTGTGCACGCGCGTATGGGGGACATCACATACCATCCTTTGCTCTCTTCTTCCCGCGGGATTCTTGACAAGGTGGGGTTGCCCCGATGGAGATACTGTCATCCAAATGGATCTCAGGACATGTAAGGAAGTGGGAAAGTTTCCTACTCAGAGCTATCATCGTATTAAGCCATTCGAGTTGGTTCCTGATCTTTTCCTTTTCAAAGTGCTCTCAGGGAATGGAGGACTACAATCATCTGATCAACCATGCTGCAGCCGCAGCCACTCCCCACAACAACCAGGACAACTCTTTCACTCCTTGGAGTTTCTTCACTGAAGACTGCATCTATGCTCAGGGCCTTCCTGTCTCGGCCGCCCGAAGCTGCGATTCCTCAATCCAAAGCTGTGAGATCAGCCGAGACGTGCGGCCCAACAAGCTCATCAGGGCAGACAGCACCTCCTCCACGACATTCCAGCCATTTCCCTCTCCTGTTCTCTCCTTCCACGATGTCAAGTCGGAGGCCATGCATTCTCCTGTTGTCCCAGTTTTGCCACCGGTCGGATTTGGATCACCTGTCTTCGGTGCAGACGATGTCACCCCATCCAAACCTCATAGAGGAATCAAGAGGACTAATCAACACGTGTCTGCATGGAATTCCCCATCATCATCCTCTACTAGAAGCCTGTCCTGTGCTCGGAAGCACGTCTTGGCCGAGAGAAAGAGGAGGGATTCTCAGAGGTTCATCGCACTCTCCAGCATCATTCCTGGGCTAAAGAAGGTATTGCAACCGTCCCTCCTCGCCCCATCAAAAAGTGCTTTCTTGACCAAAAGAAGTTCCGTCGACTGATTTCCAGATGGACAAGGCATCAGTTCTTGGAGATGCGATCAAATACATTAAGGAACTCCAAGACAAGGTAAATGCGCTTGAAGACGCTGCTAATGCATCCAAGACTGAACAATCATTTATCATATCCGGTGTTGATCCAGCCGATGAAGATGGAGGCCCGTATTTCAGATAAGGAGTCCACATCTGCAGTGGGAAGGCCAATATCCGTGTCCCAAGACTGCTGGGAGAGATAGAGAGATCCGGCCTGTCGTTCGTCCATAGCAACGTAGTGCCATTCGGGAGTTCCACTCAATACATAACCATCGTTGCCAGGGTCAGATATTGAATATCTCCTTCCCTATAAGAAAACATCTTTTGTGCTTTACACATGTAGCCTGAATTCGTTGAATGGTGCAGATGGAGAGCAAGATTGCCTTGATGGCGAAGGATCTCATCAAGAACCTGCGAGACAACTTTCTCAACTGATGATGAAAAACTTTTATCACCAATGAATAGGGGAGGCCCAGAAATCAAAAGATGCACAAACAGTTTGATGCAAGTTCGTCGCGTTCTTCGTTATTTTCTAGTTTTTTTTCCCAAATGTGATGAAGGTGTGGATGGATCGGAGTTTTTTTTTTATTAACTTTTGTATTATTTTTGCGTGGTGTTGCGTTGCAATCAACTGAAAGCCACGTTTAAGTTGACATTGTGGCCAGTCATCCCCTAATTCACGACAGCTTGTTTGTTTGATTTGATCATTTTGAGGAAGAATGATGCATTCCTCGTACCACCTTGCAAATTTTTTCATTGTAATAATGAAAACAATCCTTTCTTTGTCATGTAGGAAAACTATACTAAATCTGCCTAACATCTTTTTCGTGCTATCGTTTGGTTTGCTCTGGATTATTAAACTGCGGGGATGTGGAAACTCATCCCAGCCATCGGAAGACCCTAACCCATCAAAATCGTTCCCATTTGACGACCTGTTCCCACCGTCTGCCTTTATTCGGAAACTAGAACTACCTCTTGTTTCTGGAGATCGCGTTGCGGAACCAAGGAATTTTAACATTTTGTGATTGTAACATCAGTGTGCCCCATTGTTACATCGATGATTCAGTGAATGAAAGAATAATCTTGGGGATGGAGATGAGAGGGGCGAGAGGGTGGTTCTAGGTAGAAACAAAAACAAAAGAAAAATCTGCAAGGAAAAATTGGCCAAGGATGGACGGCGTTTCATGTTGTGGAATGCTATTCAGTTATTGGTTAGGCCTTTCAGACTGCTGTAGGACTTCAGTTTGGTGAAGCATACATTCGTTCATGCATAACATTTCAATTTTCTGGATATTATTCCCTATGAGCAACCACGGATGTCTTTTTCTCCACCAATTCTCTAACTCACCAGTATCCAGAAAAAATCGGACACCAATGGTTCCAACAATCGACTGCATTTCGCTGTTACAGGGTATGCAAACACTAATTGACAGCAGACAGCCATCATCGACCGCACAGATACAGGTAACTACAGCAGAATGAGGCAAGTCGGCCCCTTGCATTCATGAGCCTGAAAATTGTCTACTCTGTCCTCTAGATTTATAACTTTTACATAATCGAGCAGGAATATTTCACTTTTCCAGGAGTTGGGGCCATAAAAATAAAACAAGTAGGCTCAAGGAAATGAGGGTGCCTATTGTGAAACTGAGGTCAGCTACAGAGGATGAAATTAATCTTTCTGCTGGGACCAAATCTTTACAGTCTTGTCATTGCCGAGGCCAGCAGAAGCGATCATGTTCTCCGTGGGATGACAAGCCACGGATATTACGGTATCGTTGTGGCCTTCCAATTTTTGAACTACTTTCCTGGTCTGCAGCTCCCACAGGTACACGTTATTGTCCTCAGAGCCGCTCACCACATACTTGCCATTTGTTACAGAAAATGTTGATGAGATGCAGTACTTCGAATTCTCATGGCCTGTGTATGTTTTCAGGAACTTTCCTGTGGAGAAATTCCACAGTCGCTGCACAAAATCAGAGTAAACTTTATCACATCATGGAATCAAGTGACCAGGCCATCTGAAACAATGAGCATGAAACAACAGTATTGTCAAGCACACGATAAAGAGGAAACTTCACTGTACTGAGCAGAAACCAACTTGAACAGCAAGGTTCCCTCCGAAAATTGGTTGGGTTGAGGGAGTTTACCGGAATCATGAGAACGAGACAAACAATCTTAAAAACGTGAGGCATCAAAAAGCAAAAATATGAAAGCATGACGAGCTTCCCACATCCTCAGTACACTTCTTATCATTTTGCAAGCACAAGACATTAAGACTAAACTCTGAATGGAAGCAACAACAAGACCAAGGATTTCTTCATTGTCCTTCACCAGAAGCTGTAACTAGACCAAAGCATTCATCTAATCAGATGGATTAAAAAATTATCCAAATTTTCCTAAAAATAAGAAGCCCTTTGTCCATCGTCTCGATCTTCCTAAGAGCTGCACATAACTGGCTCTAACAATTCCAGGGCACTTCCCCCAATCAACTGCTAGAAGAAAAGCATGTTCCCAGTGGATCCAAAGCAGCAATCCTTCTGGCCCATTTTGTATTCAGTTTTGATGGAAGAGATAGACAATTACAGCATACATCAACGGGAACAGCAGAGAGAAATAAGAGAAAGAGTTAATACCAGGGTGTTATCCAGGGTGCCGACGAGGATGAACTTGCCGTTGGGTGAGAACTTGACGAAGGAGACGGGAGGATTCTCCTCGTCGATCAAGGTCCTAACGCAATGTCCCGTGCCCACATCCCAAACCCTGCACAACCCATCGTAGCTGCTGCTAACAACGAGCCTCCCCTCGCGATCGAAGTCGACGGCAGTGACAGGGTCGGAGTGTGCAGGGATGACACGGAGGCACTTGCCGGACTTGACATCCCAGAGGCGGACGGTCTCGTCGAAGGAGCCGGAGACGAGGAGGCCGTTGTTGAGGGGGTGGAAGGAGACGCAGAAGACGTAGTTGGAGTGGCCGACGAAGGTGGAGAGGTGGGAGGAGGAGGGGACGTCCCAGAGGCGGAGGGACTTGTCGTCGGAGGCGGAGGAGAGGAGGGCGGAGTCAGATGAGAAGGACAGGTCGGAGACGCCAAGGGAGTGGCCGATGAAGGGGGTAGGGGGAGGCTGGTCAGCAGAGGAGGAAAGGGAATGGAGGAGGAGGGACTTGTCGGCTGAGGAGGAGGCGAGGAGGGAGCCGTCGGGGGAGAACTTGACGGCGGAGAGGGCTCGGGTGTGTCCCGTTAGGGTTTGGGACAGGGCGTAGGGTTTGTACGAGGTTAGAGGGTCTCCAGTCATTCTTTTACCTCCCTCTCACTCTCTCCTTTCTTCCTTGCCAGGGTTTTTATGTTTCTTTAGGGTTCTTTCTTGGGTTGTCTGAAGAACTTGATCTGTTTTTAAAAATTTCTTGGCTGAGATAGAATTTAATAGTGCGTTTGATTTAAAAATTTTTTTTATTTCATTCTCTTTCTCTTTTTATTTTTTTTCTTGACTAAACACATGATTGGTGAGTATTTAGCAAATCCATAGCTAAACCTCAACTTTTCATATTCAGATGATTTCGATACAATAATTGTTTACTAATAAAGAGTAACAGCTGAAAAAAAGACAATGGGTATCCGTTCGGTAAAATACAATTTCAAAAACATTGCCAAACCTTTCTGACAAGGATCCAGAATTTACAGAAATCAAAATGAAAAACTAAGTGCAGTACAAACTAAGTGCGACAGAGTGGCTAGAGTTACTGAGACAAAAGATATCCTCCTCTCTGTACAGAAGTTGCCATATGTTCACCTCAACCGACATCTTCTTCCTAAGTATGGAGATTGGAGAGGTCTTTGATATCCTTTGTTGGCTCTTTATCATGACTGTCTCTCCGTTGCCTTCTCGGCCTTGTCGTCGCTGCTGCTCTCCTCGAGCAACGGCTTTAGGTTGGCTTTCTCAGCAGCTGAGGTTTGGTTTTCAACGTCCTCGTTGAACATGTCCACGCTGTTCAGGAATATGCCTGCATGTCCATTAAGGAATGTCAAACGATGAGATCATCCATGCACTTTCGAGATGCCAGAGCAAGGAAATCGAATGAGAAACCCACCTATGAACCAGATTGCGGCACCAAGAAAAAAGACCGACGTCAGGATAAGTGCAGTCTCTCTCCAGCTGTTGACATGATCCTGACAATAGAAATCGTAATATAAGTTCCACTCGTGCACAACCGATGGAATCTGAAATATCATAGTTTCAGAGAGAATCCAGCCATAGTACCTGCAGAACCCCAACAAGGGGCGAGGATGGGACATCGCCGAAAATATGGATAGCAACTGTTGAAATAGCCATTGATAATGGTCTGAGGCTGGGTGTGACACAGTGGAGACATACGTAGTTCACAGGAGCCTATAAAGAGAAAGGTCAAAAAATAAATGTAAGTCCATGAAAACCAAATCAAGGGCCCCTGCTACAATAAGAAAAATGTATAATTCTTATTTACCATTCATTACCTGGGTGGCAAATACCAGCAGTTCTCCAAGTGCAAAAAGAGCCAAGAAAGCATACAAGCTCTTCATGCAGAAGGCGGCGAAGCAACACACACCACCCAAGAGTGTGACACCAGAGAGAAGCTGCAACAGGTTTTAAATGGTCAATGGATATTAGGTAGCATGAGAGAACAAAGGATTCCATAATAACATGGAACCAAATACAGAAATTACAGAACTGGCCTGGTAACATTCAACTAGGGTTTATCATCCAGTATTGGATGATGTATCCAGATTATAATGTTCAAATTTGAAGCGAATATCAGCAACATGGGAAGAACTAACCTTGAAAGCATTTGAAATTGTTGCACTCATTCGATCAAGAATAAATCCCCCAGCTAGTGTACCCAAAATTCCGCAAACAATCGTCAGCCCGCCAAACATCATGTCCGCATTACTCTGTCAGGCAGAAGTATACCAATAACTGAATAAAAAGAACCTCTGCAGAAACCACCTCTTGCATGAAGAAATCTTCATCCTAAAAGAATAAAAATTAATTACAAGGGCATAAGCCGAAAGAAGCAACAGTTAATAGCCATACCATGTGATAGATGCTGAAACCAGCTTTCGGTCCCCAGTACGAGTATGCCCCAATGACAAAGTTGTATGCAACATAACCTGCCATTTTTTCATGTAAAAGCTTTAACAGATGTGACATCAGCTAATAATTTCCCAGCCTATTGATGGTAAAAAATTCATTTAGTTAGTCGTGGAGAGTATCCAACAAAATCCACATTGCCAAATTGTTTATGTGAAACAGGACAAATAAGCTAATTACCCAGAACATTCACGATGTAAACTTGGTCAACGAGAAGAACTTTCATGTCTTTTAAAAATCTTGACGCTTGATTCAGAAAACTGGATTTACAGTCCAACTTTCTGTAGACACATCAAAGTAAATGATGAGTAAAGCCAGGATTAAAATCAACCCCCAAGCGTGTGACACTGTGACTGCTTGAGGTATGTCATGTCATATGTGAACATCCACATTCTTCAATAACACGATTAAGTTTCATCATACATCTCACACAATTTTCAGTCAATTTAAAGGCTGGAATGAAGGGATCTCATGCAACTGGATTGACTCATGTGGCTTCCAAAGATTATGGAACACGGTCAAACAACATTGTCTGGTCTAGCAGGACATAGAAAAAGGAAACCTAAGTAAAACATTTATTATTTTTGGAACTGAAAAGACTTATTTCTCTAATCTGCATCTTCCATTAACCAGGGGAATGTCATTAGATTATGGGTTCCGTAAAAGAAAGTGCTAAAAAACTTACTTTGAAGTTTCATCAAGGACTTCACTGCTCCTACCTGACAATTCAACCGGTGATCATAAAACAACTCACAGCCGGAAAAAAATACAAACAGGAGAACAAGATAGAGTTCATTATGGCTATCTTGAAGTGATGAACTGAAAAGTGGCTCTACACACTACAATGATCATTAACATCCATATGTAAATGACAGTGCCAGTTGGAGAGCGGATTATATGTTGCCAATGGAAAGAATAAGAGTGTTGTCAATTTACAACAAACGTAATCTTCTATACTAAGGTGGAGAGCCATCTCAATTAGCAAGGTCCAGATACTTTTTGAAAAGTTTTCCTGGTTATGGCATCATCCTAATTTCTAGATGCCCACATCAGCCATATATAAAAGTAAACTTTCTGAATCAAGCAATGACTCTCTAAATATACTGGTACAGATGATTGTGGAATAGATATATGTTCTTAGCCAATACCTTCAGTTACAGTTGTGGCTGCTTCAACACCTTTCAATGCCTTTGTTGATCCAGCAGGAGCAAAACCTGGTTTTGTATTTGTATACATTCCACTGGCCTAAGAAAGTCTTCAGGTTGTTATAAGTTAAAAGTCAGATTACACTCAGCGTACCTTTGAGCTGCAAAGGTTTCATAATGAATCCAAGTACAGCAAATGGAAGCATCAATACTGCTTCACCAAAGAATGCAAACCGCCAACTAGAATGATATCCAACCTGCCAAGCAAAAAAGAAAACATTAGTGTACAAATTCAAAAGTAATCTCAAAACAATTTATGTAAGTCTCTGCAAGAAGGGAATAAAATTAATGGGTATTATTGGTTTCGGGAACATTACTGTATTCTTCCTTCTCATTTTTTTTTCAACAAATTTGCTGGTCAGAAACTTGAAACTATTCAGCAAACAACGAAATGGAAGCAGAAAATAAAAACAGAAAATGGTTTGTTCAAGCTATCCACAATGTTTCACATGCAAATAATAGAATAAACAGTAAAAGGAAGCAAACACTGACAACTCCCCCATAGACATAACCCAATGCAACTCCGGTCGGTATACACATGTAGAACAAACCAAGCCATGCCGTTTTCTGCAAACAAACACTATGGCTTCATTAGGAATAGGGACACCTTTTAAAACACAAGCCACATGAGCTGAGCCTCTATAATCATCAACATCCAAAGGGAGAAAACAGCACGAATTTAACAGTAATGAGAACAATGGACCTGAGCCACTGGAGCATTGTCATCGATGAAAGGTGCTGCTAAACTTATGAAGGATGCTTCTCCAACACCAACAACCCTATAATCATGCCAAATTAGTGAGCCCCAAACTAGCAATTGAACCAAAATTGCCACATAAGCAAGAATTCACTTGTAGGCTGTTATTACATGCCATACTTACATCCGGCATATTGCAATGGTCCAAAAGTTAAACGAAGCACCACATCCAGCTGCTGCTGCAGTCCAGACAGATAATCCAACTCCGATAAGTCGGAAGGGATTTACACTGCACAGATGACCAAATTGAGATATTAGGCACTAGAACTCATAATAACTTCTCATCTCAAGATCCAAACGGCAACTTACCCAAAAAGAGGAACCATCTTATTGTCAAATTTATTTTTCCATTAAGCGGAGACACTCTAAGTAACAAAATTTCATGAAAAACCCTAAAGCTGCATAAAAGGGTATGAGAAAATCCTTGCTGATGGATTATATCCGGCTTGCAAATGGAGATCATAAACCAAACGGGATCAAGATCTTCATATTTAAAAAGGTAAGCACATTTTATAGGCACACACCTAATAGCCCTATGTATTTTGTAAACAAGCATATCCTTGTGAAAGCATGTGAAATGCTTATCTAAGGGCACCTAAGAAACTTGATGCATATTTGTAATAATTTTATAATTTGTCTTCATCAGAAAGATTTTTTCAACTACCCCATTATCACCAAAAAAAAAAAGATGGGGGGACAATTGAAACTCATCAGCCCACAACAAGTAATAAAAGAATTTGGATACCTATCGGGAAAGTACTGCTCACAATTTCTAATCATCCTTATTGGAAAAATGTTTCAGGTTACATATTGGGAACAGGAAACTGTCCTATAGAACACAACATTACGGGAATCTAGTATTTAAAACCATATTCACAATATATCTTCTGAGAGAGACCAATGCTCGCAAATAATCAAAAACCATTGAAGATGGTCAAAATTAGGATATTTAGCACAATTAAACTTCTCATGAATTAATACGATACCTCTTTGCTAGAGAAGCAAATATCGGAGAAGCAATGAGAAGTCCAACCATAAATGCAGATGACAGAACACCATCTTCAAAGTTATTCAAGTCAAAATCCCCTCTGTGACAAAAATTACATTATAAGAGTCCAGGAGATGAACAATAGGAAAAGCGATAGTAATTAGTGTGAAACAGCTAAAATGATTGAAGAAGTGAGTATATAGAGTATCTATCTGGTAAAGAGGGTAGTAGAATAGAACTATGCCTCAAGATGAGGATGGTAAAACGGCACCACCTATTATATTCAAAATATGAACTGCCATGAATATGACCAGAGTTCTTTGTTAGTATACCCGTTAGTATGCTATTGTTACAAAGTTCTTTGTTTCTGAATTTATAAAAAAAGCATAGGTAATCAATTGTACCATTTTAAGAGACAAATATGACCAGAGGAATAAAATAACATATTAGAAAAGAAGCTCAATAACATGAGCAAAAAAGTTTCAGCAGCATACTGAATGCCCCGGCCTGAAGAGCAGACCCCAGCTTCTGTGCAAGTTCTTCGACTCCCATTCACCCCATTGCTAGCGATGACACCTCGGTCCACGTAGTTTATCATGTTAATCACGCAAAACATTACAAGAAGCCTGCAGCATGTGTGAAAAATTCTTAACATTGTCTAAAAAATAAACTAATATTTGTACTCGACACGAAAACATATCGACCAAACTAAAATAAGATTAATCAAGACTATTTTTTTGAAGTATGAATATAAGGGGCATAACGACCTAAAATAATACCGGTTCATTTCATTAAACATGATCCAGCTATCACAACGTGTCGATCACAATGACAGGGTTCGAGGCATTAAAATTTAAAGGTTCATCAATTCAGACTGCACGGAACTGAAAACTTGAGTATCTCACAAGGCCCATCGCTCTCCTCTGTAAAGTTTGTTCATGCAAATTGTAGAAAATGATGAAGCAGTATAACAAGATGGCCAAAACAGATTTCATTTGTTCAAAGAATGTAACAGCTTCCGCATGGGGTAAAGCCACAGAGTGTTTCTAATCATAACGGGCCTAGAATTTTCCAATCAAATAACAAGGCATCCCGATCACTAAGAACCTCCTCTGCTTATACCTCGGCAGTCCCAGGTGATCTAATCACGACGAAATCATGAACCAACAAATTACACTCGTCCCCACCCTACCCTAAAAAAAAACCACCTTTCCCCACATTAGCATCCGCGCCGCATGAGATGTGTCGCCACGCAAAGGATAAATACCCAAAAAAATAAACACCGAGATTTCGCTGAAAGAAAAACCAACTCCGGCACGCAAATCGCAAGCGATCATCCAGCCAACTTCAACTAAAGATTACAACCGTCCCAAGAAAAAGGGTCCAAAAGAAAAACCTTTTAGGGGTGAACCACGAAGGGGAGACATCGGAAGAACCTCCGCCGTCGTCATCCTTGGCCATCCTCTTCCCCATTTCAGAATCCGCAGAGAGATTCGACGCAATAATGGGTTTTGGGGAGAGGGAAGAAGAGGGCAGCTGCTCTCCTCCGGATGAAGATGTCAAAGCCAACGACGACTCTTCGGTCTCCTTCTCCAGGGCGAATGCATCCCTCAAATTTATACCTCCCACTCCCATGTCTTGTCAGCTGGTGAGACCAAATTGGTCTTTCCCACTCGGGGACAATCAACGACCACCCTCCCCTCCCCTCCCCCCCTTGGGACTCGTAGGTTATCTAATCTTTCGCAGCTTTTTCATTGATATCTTTTGCATTATTTCGTGTTTTCTTCTTTCATTTTGTACCACTTCTTGGTGTTTATTTTGGTCGCTTTGTTCTGATACAATGTCTGGGAAAAATAATTCGGCAAAATACAGAGTTTTTTTTTTCAATTTTTTAGGTAATAAACGAATTTACTTTATTTGGGAGGATGAACAATTCCAATCCGCGGAAAAAGGTTTCCATGTGGGCCTTCTAATTATATAATATTAAAGTAGACTCCTTTAAATTTTAAGAGGAGATGAGAAGGATGGTTGATTTTGAGGATAAAAGAAGATTCCCCCAAGTTGCGCCATTTCTGTGTATCCAATTATTATTGGTTTCTACTATTTTCTGGGTATAAAGCTGTAGTTTTGATGTATAAGAGAAATGTTAGAAAAAGGTATTTTTACCGTGTCTGCCTGGTGTTGTTATTACTGGGGTATAAAGATCTACTAATGCAATTCTTGATCTTTATTTCTGTTGATGATTATGAGTGGGTATTTAGGTGTACCAACACAGGAAAAACAGGCAACTTATCTTTCCTTGGGAGGAATTTTGGATATGGGTCTGGTTTTTATGATTTTTACTATTTGCCAAGACAGAGGATTAAGAGGTTAATTGGGGGAGAAGAGAGCGTTGTTTTTGTTTATTGGGTAAACAAGATGAGAAGACACTATTTCCTTTCCTAAAAAGCAATGTCCCAAGTTACTTTCACTTTTCAACAAAGCAGCCCAGCCCTCCTCTTTGTGACATGCTTTTTCCCCTTCATTACAAGGACGACACAATGACCCACCCAGAATGCATCAGTCGGATCTTTTGCTTTTCATGCTCAAAAGATAGGACCAACGGAGAGGATCTCATCGGTGAGCTTGCCATCCTTCCCGATTTTGTAGTTGGTGAACGACTCAAAAGTTGTTCTTGAACAGCCCCGCCAGCTTCAGCAGTGTCTCCTTGTATGCCTTCTTGTCCCTCCACTTCATCATCCCCCACGATGACGATAATGAAACGCTGTGCTTTTTGCGTAAGAAATATGTTGTCCTTACGGTGTTGATGGGGTCAAGAATCTCTGACGGCACACCCTCAATCTCGGGTGGGATTTCCAGCCCAAACACTTCGGTCTTCTTGTAGTTTGCATTCAGGAGGCTGCCCGAGTGGATGGCGTCAATGATCTTCCTTGTGTAGGGCAGTTTGATGCGGCTACCTGATCAATAACTGCCTCCTGACCAGCCTGTGTTCACCAGCCAACCTGTGGCGCCGTGCTTCTGCATCTTCTCAGCCAGCATGGCAGCGTACTTGGTGGGAAGAAGCATGATAAAAGCGGTGCCAAAGCAGGCAGAGAAAGTTGCTCTTGGCTCCTTCACTCCTTCCTCCGTGCCGGCAACCTGTTATGAGCAGAAGAGACACGACCGATTCAAATGCACGGTCCTATGCCCTCTTTTCAAAGAAATATAAGACGATATACCAAGGCGGTGTAACCACTGATGAAGTGGTACATGGTCCGAGCCAGGGTCAACTTGCTGACAGGGGGGAGCACCCCAAAAGCATCACAAGCAAGAAGCATAATATTCTTCGGGTGCAGTCCAACACATGGGATTTTTGCATTGGGAATGTACTCAATGGGATAGGCTGCACGAGTGTTCTCTGTGACAAGGCAAGAGCGCACCTCAATCTCATAATAGCTGAATTAAACATAATAGGAACCAATCCAATAAACAGGACATCTCCTTTGATGTTCATCTTAGATTAAATTGTCGATTCACTTTCTTGCAAACTGAAGGAGTAGACTTCTTTCCCCAGGATTACATACCTGTGACAGACTTGTCTGTGTAATCGACTTCCCTTGTGTGCTCTTCAAACACAACGTTTTCGAACACTGCAGTCAAACAGATTCTAGTCAAGCTCAGGTTTACTAGTAGCATAACAGGGAAGAAAAGCATGCAATGAATGACATGGGGGAACTCACCAGTTCCGAACTTGATGGCATTCCAGATATCTGGCTCCTTCTCCCGCGACAGATCGATGCACTTGGCGTAATCCGCCTTCAATATTGGAAACACCAGTGTCACTCCAGCAGTGCTCGTCATCGCCAATCAAGTATCTGTTATGATCAGTGGACAAGGTAGTCTTCCCAGTACGTAAATGAACAGAAAATCTTCATCAGTATCACCATGCTGAAAAGGGCATCCCATCCAATCACCGATGCCAACGACGTCAACAGATCTGACAGGGCAAGAGACCGCGGAAAGGAAAGGACATATCGTTCTGGTTTACATGACAGGAGGGACAAATTTCTAGGTCTCACCACTTGAGAGACCACTATACCTGACAATCCAAAGAAGAGGGCAACATCTCCATCCTTGCCCATATTGCATCCTGAGTGCAAGGAGAGGATTCCGCGCTTAGGCATGAGATAGTGCATGACACCGAAGAGACCCTTCTTCATCTCTCCGGCATACTGGGTCCCAAGAATTACCATCTCCCTCCTTGCAAGGTTAATGTCTATGCTAGTAGAGGAGGTCATGTGGTGGGTGTAGCGGTTGCACGGGAACTGGCCCGCGTTGTATATAGTGAAGTCCGGGGTCCCAAAGTCCTCCAGCTCCTCAGGAGTGGGCCGAACACACCTGCCACCCCCCGGGAACCCCATCATCCACTAACATCGACACACTCCCATGCTATCCTATCCCGACCCTTATCACTTTTGGGCATCATACGAAAATTTGCATAGAGCAGTATGATGTCACTTTTAGGATAATTACGTTAGGGAGACTTATCTGGTCTGAGCAGATGGACACACAAACCAAATCACTGCACAAAGAAGGAATGAGATTATGTTTGATGTAGGGTTTGTTTGTGCTTACATGTTGTGCAGACACAATCCTGACTTTGATCCTGTTCTGGGAATCCCAATTCAAGAACTGATCATTCACAAACACCTGAAAAAAACACGTTAAGAGGGCTTAGGCTTGTATTATCTAATCGTCTGATCAAACAGAGAACACACCGGAAAAATAAGTCCCATGTAATTCTGACATAACAACGAGGTAAATTTAAGTCCCATGTAATTCTGACGTAACAACGAGGTAAATTAAACTTTGATGGGTGCAATTACAGTTGAAGTATTTATGAGCATTTCAATAACTTATGCATCGACTAAACTATGATCCGCGAAAATGACAAGATTGATTCTCCCAAGGACAGGGATGGCTCCAAAGGGCCAGGGATGGGATGAATAATTGCAACCCACACTCACATTTCATTGTCATCCAATAATAAAGGATAAAAATAATTTAATATTTAATGTCCCATCAGATTTTTTATATTTTTAAATGGAGCATAACTCAAGAACATGAATGGGGAATGCCCCAAACCTTCTCCAAAGAGTTCAAGTAATCAACAGCCCTTTCTCTGTTCATCATAAAGGTATGCTCGTCCATCTCAATGTTCGGTGAGCCCCTTCAAAAGTACACTCCGTGATTGATAAACAATCGGACACGGGATTATAGAGGAATCAAACATTTTTCCAAGATGAGATGATACTTACTTCCCCCACCAGAGCTCATCCTCGGTGGTTTCATCCTTGACAATGCGTTTGTCTCGGGGAGACCGTCCCGTCTTGGCTCCGGACAGGGTCGCAAGGGCTCCGCTTGACGTGATAAATGACCCCTTCTCATACGTAATGGCTTGCTCATACAAATCTGTGATCGCCAAAAAACGACCACACATTAGATATTCCATGGTAACACGATTTCGACGACCATTGGGTCATGCATCGGGTTACCAGCCGGGGAGGGGTTGTACAGGACGTGGGTGAACTTGAGGGAGCTGTCGCGGACGCTGATGGTAGGGGGGAAGTGGTGGTCCAAACCATGGGCCACCTTGGGGGTCTCGGCCTTCTTGGCGAGGTCACCCTTCACCAGCTTAGCATTGATTTTAGGACGCAGCGGAAAAATAAATATAAACTTTTATGTCCAAAATTAACAAGATTTTTCCCGTAAAAATAATTTCTGATAAACAATAAAATAACCTTATCCAAAAATCGTACCTTGACTTTTCGGGCAAAATAAAAATTGTAGCGAACAATCAATAGCTCCACGTGTGACTCCTCTAGCGGTATCCACACGTATGCGATCACGAACATCTCGACGATTTTGTAGATGCTAGCCTCTTGGATCGATGAACAACTTTTGGAAGCAAAAACTCAGACTACTGTATTCTTTTGGGGTAGATTTTGCTTTTTGGATTCTGTCCTCCTCAGACTTACCCTACGCTCTGTCTCACTCTTTAAGTTATCTGACCACCTCTTATCAATCCCATTAAATTTCTTACCTTAAAAAAATCTTTCCGTTTCATATTCCAAATGATAGTAATGGCAACAGGCAAAAATAAATTAAATTTGATTTATTCTCATTAACATAACAATAAAAAAAATATTTAAATTTAACAAATAATCCACATGGATTAAAATATTTAACTATTTTAATGCAAAATATTCTTCTAACCGTTAAAACAAAAACGACATATATGCATTAAAATAATTTAATCAATATTACTTTCTCAAATAAAATATCTAGGATATAAAGTTTAAACAATTATTAAATGTTTATTTCACATCCTTGATTTAATATAATATGACCCGAATAAATCCATATTCAATCTTGGTCTATTTATTTGTTTCCGATATTTCAGAATAAATTAATAATCCAATTAATTTTAATTCTGAAATAAAATGATTAATTTTAGTATCCACTAAAATAACCAATAATACAATGTTCGTGTTGACGTGCTAAGCGTGCGACCCTCTAGGTCCTATACACGAAGGCAATGTATATCCATATACAAACTAAGGTAACCATTTAGCAACAGTTTTTAGTCACCCAACGTGTTAGGATAATAATCATAAATTATAAACCACTATGAACCGATTACTGTGTAATTCAATCTCTTCATCTAACTGACAACCCAATTAATTCGGCGCAAAATACATCATCACCAAATTAATCGTTTTACTTGATTACGCATAGAATAAATGAATGTCTCAAATCAAAAGATCAGTTACACTCGTCCATAAAGAGGATTGATAAATGATGTTCAATATGTGGTATCCTCTTAAATGGGTCGTGTCCAGTATCCCTAATCTCAAGGTACCCCTAAGTATAACTTGGATACACTATCCCTTAGTATATCTTGACCTCAGCTATATTTAGCGATGATCTAGATGTCCATGTCCCCTCTAAACATCTATCCGTTCACGAACTATTTCAGATTAATATACTCATTAATCTGTGCGACTTTATCATTAATAATTTTACGTGCAGAAAAACTGGGGATAGTTTTCTCACTAAAGTCGAAATAGATGGCGGAACAAAAGAAAGTCCAAGTGATCCCTCGTAAAAGTAAAATAACCATACAAATACTCGCCTTTATTAATCATTTATCCACAAATACAATAAAGTGTCTTGGCACATAAGTGCACACACTAATAATCTCCCACTTACACTATTGCCAAGCAATATTAACTCGAAGTCCTAGGCTCCGCACATGGGTCTCATATTTTTACAAAGGTAATGCCTCTGTGAGTGGGTCCACGATATTCTCGCTCGGATCAACTCTGCTAACCAACACGTCACCCCTCTGAACAATTTCTCGGAGGACGTGATATTTCCGCAGTACGTGCTTGGATCGTTGGTGAGACCTCGGATCCTTGGCCTGTTCTTTGGCCGCATTGTTGTCGCACAGTACATTATCACAGGGTCAACAATGCTCGGAACCACTTCAAGCTCCGCTATGAAGTTCTTGATCCACACACCTTCCTTTGCAGCCTCGGAAGCTGCAATGTACTCGGACTCAGCTGTAGAATCTGCAACCGTCTCCTGTTTGGAACTCTTCCGACATACAGCTGCACCATTCAAGCAAAACACATAACCCTGCTGCAATTTCAGATCATCCCAATATGTCTAAAAACTAGCGTCGGTATATCCTTTGACAACTAACTCCTCATCTCCTCCATAAATTAAGAACATGTCATTTGTTCTTCTAAGATACTTGAGGATAGTTTTTACTGCAGTCTAATGACCCTCTCCAAGATCTCACTGATATCTACTTGTCATGCTCAAAGCATACGAGACATCGGGTCGAGTGCAAATCATGGCATACATAATGGACCCTATAGCTGATGCATATGATATCTTGCCCATCCTACCTCTCTCCTCATGTGTCTTCGGACACATAGACTTGGAAAGATGTATACCATATGACATTGGCAAGAATCCTCTCTTGGAATCTTTCATGTCGAATCTATTCAGCACCTTGTCAATATACATACTTTGACTCAAATCCAGCAACCCAGTTTGTCTATCTCGGTATAATCTAATACCTAAGACATAAGTTGCTTCCCCAAGATCTTTCATAGAGAAACACTCACCCAGCCATGTCTTGGTAGACTATAAGCTAGTGATATCATTGTCTATCAGAAGTATATCATCAACATACAGTATTAAGAACGAAATCTTGCTTCCACTAACCTTCTTGTAAACGCAAGGTTCCTCTGGATTCTTGACATAGCCAAATTCTTTCACTGCTTCATCAAATCGCAGATTCCAACTCCGAGATGCTTGCTTTAGCCCATAAATGGACCTCTTGAGCTTACATACTTTATCTACATTCTTTGATGCAATGAAACCGGAAGGTTGTACCATAAATACTTCCTCCTCTAACTTTCCAATCAGAAAAGCGGTTTTTACATCCATCTGTCAGATCTCATAATCCTTGTAAGCTGCTATCGCAAGCAGAATTCTAATGAACTTAAGCATTGCAACTGGTGAGAATGTTTCATCATAGTCAATTCTTTGACGTTGAGTGAAACCCTTGCTTTATGGGTACTTATATTCATTTCTATGTCAATCTTCAAATCCACTTGCACCCTATGGGTTTTACCCCAACTGGCGCATCATCAACTCCCAAACTTGGTTGGCATACGTGGAGTCCATCTCTGATTTCATGGCTTCTAGCCATTTCTCCGAATCATTTGAAGCGATTGCTTTCTCATAAGTAGACGGCTCATCATCCTCGACGAGCAGTACTTCCCCATGTTGGGTTACCAACCAACCATATCTGTCAGGCTCTCGGTGTACTCTTGTCGACTTACGTTGATCTTGCGTTCCTGGAACATTTTTAGAAGTTGGAATCGTTTGTACTAGTGGTACCGATACCCTATCTAAATGTTCAGTTTTTAACCTGTTTGTAGAGTCCTTAATTTCTTCAAAACCTACTTTACTCCAACTACTCTCTTTAGAAATGAATTCTCTTTTCAAGAAAGTAGCATATCAAGCAACGATTACTTTGTGCTCGCTTGGGAGATAAAAATAGTATCCCTTTGTTTCCTTGGGATAACCTACAAACATACACTTAGTGGATCTTGCTGCAAGCTTATCAGAATTTTCATTCTTCACATAAGCATCACAGCATCATATCTTAAGATAAGACAAGTTTGGTTTCTTCCCAAACCATAATTCATAAGGAGTCTTATCTACTGACTTGGTTGGAACTCGGTTAAGCATGTATGCTGTTGTTTCTAAGGCATAACCCCAAAATGACAACGGAAGACTTGCATGACTCATCATTGATCTAACCATGTCCATGAGTATGCGGTTCCTCCTTTTTAAAACACCATTCCACTCCGGTGTTCTAGGAGGTGTGAGTTGTGAAACGATCCCACACACTTTTAGGTAATCAATGAACTATTGGCTAAGATATTCGCCTCATCAATCACTCCGAAGGGCCTTTATCTTATGGCCTCGTTGATTCTCTACCTCGTTCTTGAACTCTTTAAACTTTTCAAGAGTTTTGGACTTGTGCCTCATTAAGTAGACATATTCATATCTACTTAAATCGTCGGTGAAAGTCACGAAGTAGGTATACGCTCCTCTGGACTGACCGGCAATGGCCCACACACATCACTATGTATGAGTACTAGCAGTTCCTTGGCCCTTTCATCTGTCTTGGTAAAAGGCTTCTTGGTTTTTTTTCCTTGTAAACACGCTTCACATGTATCTATGGGCTCCAACTCAAAAGAGTCCAAATACCCATTACGTAGTACCCTTGCGATGTGTTTCTCGTTTACATGACCAAGTCTACAGTGCCAGAGATATGTTAAGTTTGAGTCACGTGTTTTCTGTTTCTTCCCTTCAACACGATAAATCGGCTCATCCAAATTCAGAACGTACAAACCATTATTCAATGAACCATTTTCATAGAACATCCCATCCATAAAAAAGGAACACAACTTGTCTTTGTATTTAAATACAAATCCCTTGGCGTCTAAACTCGACACCGAAACGATGTTCTTGGAAAAACTTGGAACGAAATAATAGTTCTCCAAATTTAAATCAAATCCACTAGGTAACTTTATTACATACATTCCTACAGCTAATATATTAACTCTAGCTCCATTCGCCACTCATAGGTCCATCTCGCACTTGGACAGCCGTCTGTAATCACTTAGACTCTGCAAGTTCTCACAAATGTAAGAACTACTTTCGGAGTCTATGACTCATGATGATGAAACAGAAAGATTGAATTTAATCACAAATATACCTGAAGCATCCGCTGCACCGGCATTCTTCTTCGTGAGTTGGAAGCAAATCTTCTTCCAATGACCTTTCTTGCCACAATGAAAGCATATACCCTCCTTCTCATCAGATTTGGGTACCTACTGCCCTTTCTTAAGCCTCTTTTGAACTGGAGGTCCGACACTCATAACTGCTTTGGCCTTGGGATTGAATTTCCCAGTGCCAGGACGCTTGTTGGTCTTTCTGACCATCATTGCTCGTAGTGAAGGATTCACCTTCATGTCCTTCTCAGCAGTTTTCAGCATTGCCATCAGATCAGTCAAACTCTTCTCCATACTGTTCATGTTGAAGTTCAACACAAACTGAGAAAATGATGGTGGGAGTGAGGACAAAACCAAGTCAGCAACTAAATCCTGGTCCAACTTAGAACCCAAGCTCTCGTGCCTCTCAATGTACTCTATCATCTTAAGTACAAGTGGCCCAACTGGATTTCCTTCCACCATCATTGTTCGAAATAGTGTCCGAGAGGTCTCATACCTCTCCACTCTTGCACTCTCTTGGAAGAGCTCACGTAAGTGCTGATCAATCTCCCTAGCAGTCATGTTCTCATGCTGCATCTGTAACTCAGGAGCCATATAAGACAACATGATGCACTGAACATCCAGCGCATCCTCCAAGTATTGACTGTAGTAAGACTGATCATCCTCAAAAGTATCAAGTGCAGATTCTTTAAGTGGTTCATCTTCTAGCACAAAAATCTTTCTCTCGTGCTTCATGACAATTTTCAGTTTTCTATACCAATGCAGGTAGTTGGAACTGATGAGGATATTCTCTTTCTCGAGAATGTTTCGCAGCGAAAGGGTGTTTGTGTTGGCCAACTACAAAATAATTTACAGTGGAGTTTTAGTATTTGTGGAATACTGATTAATAAAGGACTTTAATATATCTCCTACTATTTTATTAAAAAACAATAGCTTCCACTGTTGAAATCGGGAATTTGTTGGTAAAAATTTGTTGTGGGACCGAAATCTTGAAACATGAAATATGCACACAGCTAAGCTGTACCTACATACCACACGAAACAAGTACGCCTTAACTCGCCAATCACAATTATCTATGTGACTTTCGGTATTTTCACCTTAAGTCTAATAACTCTTAAACTCAACACTTGCCCCTCAAAAAGCTGACCTTAACTGAGCTAAATAAGTCAACTAAATTGAGTTAAGTCGACCCAGTAATTATTTAGAATAAATTACAGATGTTCTTCCAGAAGCCCACAACTAAGTTGTACCGACTCATGGGAAAATTAAACTATTAAAATAAATATTAATGGATGGTTTTTTTTAAATATTTACTTAATATTCAGGGGATTTAATTTTTAATATTGTCTCACCTTTATTCCCTTATAGCCGACTCTCGTAATAAAGATAATAATAATAATATCATTATTATTTCGATCTTTAAACTTTCGAAATAAATTATTAATATTTGAACTAATTTTAGTCGGCTCTTAATTTGATAATTAAATCAAATCATATTTCTGGATATATTTCCTTTCAGACCAATTCGTGGTTCGTCAATAATTTTAAAATCTTAAAGGACATTCAAACATTCTGTCCAATTCAATATACATAGGATACTAAAATTATTGTTGCTTTTAATAGATTTGACATTAGGCAGTTAAAATACTAAGCCAAAATCTTGAATTTAATAAAATTAATATGTTCAAATTATTTAGGATAAAATTCCTTTTTGGCCTTGCACAAATATTTTGTATTAGTTTGCCTAATGGTAATATTTATACAAATTATTATAACAACAATTAACAACTACAGATTTGTAATAATTTGTAATTTTTTTAAACAAAATATTTCCAAATCTCAACTTTGAGATTCGGCTTTGTAATTTAAATTTTGATATCACCAGTTGTTGATGGAAGAGGCCCAGGCTACGCGCACTTATCAGCTAGAGACTGTTGAGGTAGACATGGCCGAATTTGTAAAAAGAGAAGCGACAGTCTGCGAGCCTTTGGCAAGGAAGAACTCTAAGGCAAAGGCATCTCAAAAAACGGGAGAAGAAAGAAAGTACTCTTTTGATGTAGACAAAGCGGATGCAATTTTCGACTGGCTCTACCAGCGAAAACGAATTAAGCTAAAGTCGGGACATAGAACCCCTCAGACAGATAAGGAAAAGTCTAGGAATTATTGCAAGTGGCATGGGTCGTTTACACATACGACCAGGAACTGTCTGTAATTCAGGAACATAATTCAAGACCTTATATAGGCAAAAGAATTATGCTTCCCGGAAGTCGACGAAGTCACTATGGTCGACGACAGGCCTTTTGATGATGAAATCGCTATACATATGTTCGATATTTCTGATGTAGACATAAATCTTATATAAGCTGATACCAGTTTCTCTCTACAGGGTACGAAGGTAGCTGGAGAAACCGTGGTAGCAAATGCCCTGTTTCGTAGACTGGCGGACAAAGGGGTGATCACCTGCCCAGCCAAAGCAATCGCTGGAAACCTCTGCTGCTGGCACATGGACGATACGCATACCACCGATAGGTGCAACACTTTTAGGAAATACCTGCAGAACAACCAGGGTGACACCTGGTATGACCTGACCCCACTGGAAGAGGTTGCGATGGGAATAAGCTCTCTAGGGGCACGACCACCCCCGAGCAATTTACAGAGGAGGCTCAAGAGCCCTCCAAGTCTAAAAGCGCAGGCCGACAATCCGAGGGGGAAGAGGTGGTCCTCACGGTCGGGGCAGAGCACCCGAACACCAACCCCGTGTTGTGGAGCACCCCAGGCGACATTTGGATTTTGATGACCCGTCAACCCAGCAGAGGACAAAGCAAGTGGACAGTGGTCGCACTAGCGAAACACATCCGATGGCTTTAGAAGCAAGCACACCTGATAAAGCGCAGCAAGTCAACGAGGCGCAGAGAAGAGGCTCCAAACCGAGGTACGGGACGCACAAAGTAGATGCCCAGGCAATCCGGATGGAACCGGCAAAAGCCCAATTCCTGGATGAAAAAGTTATGTGCCAGAAGTGCAAGTTAATAGGGCGAAACAGGATCCTAATCACGCAGCTCTGTACAGCATGCTGCGTAGACTACTTCCTTAAGCTGGTAGACTTATCAGCAAATGGAGAGATCATAGTCCAATCTGCTCACCCTGCGACCACAGGTAATCATGACCTCGCGCACCATTCAAAAATGCAACAGGAGGCAACGTGCACGGTCCTAGGATACGACCCAGTCGCTAGAGATTTCGTGGAGATATGTCAAACCCTACTTGATTCTAAGAAATCAAGAATGGTCAGGGCGGTTAACCCTTCGAAATTTTGGCAGAAAGCCGTTGGCAGAGCAAGTTTGCCACCACAGGCTCGGAAAAGGAGGGATAGACGTTTAAGCCACGTCGCAAAGAGACCTAGGCCCGCCCCGTCGGAGGCAATCTCGCCTATCAAGACGCGCACAAAGGAACCAAATAGGGAGGCTGAGCGCATCATGTCTACAGATCACTCGGAAGAGCCAGGCTCAAGCTTTGATTACACCCCCCTTCGGAGTGAAATCCCGAGTGACGCTAATGGCAGAAAACAAGTGATCGTCAGTTGCAATACCATTACTCTGCCTGTAGACTTTGCCAAAGCAAAGGACGAAGAAACTCCGAGGGGTAAGCCACCTCTCTCCCATCTTTCGCCTTACCCGCCTGGTTTCCCGCTTCATTGGCTAAGAAAGCCTTCAGATAGCATGAAGCAGCATATGCACTCCTTGTATATTACTGCTATCTTCGATGGTACTTTAATGAGCCGGGTCTTAGTTGACAACGGAGCCACTATAAACGTACTGCCTCTATCCAAGTTTAGAATGCTTGGATATAAACTTCATGATTTGGTTAAAACCGATATCGCAGTGAGTGGTTTTAATGGCAGGAAGTCCGAATGCTTGGGAGTCTTCTCGGTACATTTGGAAGTAGGGCGACAAGAGAAAGAAACCGCCTTTTTCGTAATATAGCCCCCACGTTCAATGCCTTACTAGGGCGTGATTGGCTTCATAAGGCAGCCGCCATCCCGTCTACACTACATAGGGAGCTAATATTGTGGCTTGATTCTGAAATTGAGATTGTGAAAGCTGATGCGTATTCCTGTTGTGACAAAGGTGTTTTGCATGCAGAAACAAGCAAGACTATCAAGGACCTGACCCTGCATCAGCGGTATGAGCTGGTTGATCCCACGGTCGGCCCCCTTGGTCAACCCTCCGGGAAATTCGATTATATTGTAGACTATGAGACAACGCACCCCAAGCCAGAGTCCGGCCCGATTGTTCCAACAGGATGGGGAGATGAGTTCACTGACAAGGACATAGAAGAAGTCCTGCAAGAAGTCAATTCATGGGAGAACCCTGCTGAGGGGAGCACGAATGGCCACGCAGGAGAAGGAGTCTTGGAAAGCCAGCAGAACCCTGGCACGGAGTTGGAGCCCGACAGACTCCTCAAAGAAGGGACTTATGGGCCAGAGTGAAAAGGAAAATGCGGCAGTCGCTGATGTCCTCCAGCGGCTCCGAGTCTACAGGGAAGGACGTCCTCAGGATTAGTTTACGTCATCTTTATCAATAAACTCAACAGGCCTTAGAGCGCCTGATGCAAGTAATAAGCCCGTGTCTACCAGTCTAGGTGGTAGCGAGCATCGCGAGTCTTTATTGACCCCATGTGACCTCTTGGTCAGTATCAACTTAGGTAGCGAGTCTTCTCCTAGGAATCTTTTTATCAGTTCGTCCGCAAATAAAGAATTCTTTTAATTAATCAAGGATGTACTCAAAGAGTTTAAAGACTGCTTTGCCTGGGACTACACCGAGATGCCAGGGCTAGATCGTAAACTGGTAGAACATACTCTACCCATCAAGAAGGATTTCAAACCAGTTCAACAAGCTCCAAGACGTATGTCTAGAGAAGTAACGCATCTAGTTTTCGAAGAAGTCAAAAAACTTTTTTGAGCAGGATACATAAGAACGTTACGATATATGGAGTGGATCTCTAGTATCGTACCGGTCTTAAAGAAAAATGGAAAAATTAGAGTCTGCATAGACTTTAGAGATCTAAATCGCGCTACTCCCAAAGATGAATACCCTATGCCCGTCGCAGACGACCTTATAGATAAAACCGCGGGCCACCAAGTCATGTCTTTCATGGATGGTTTTTCGGGTTATAATCAAATTTTCATCGCAGAGGAAGATATTCACAAAACGGCATTCAGGTGCCCTTTGGGCATTTTCGAATGGGTGGTGATGCCTTTCGGATTGAAAAATGCTGGTACTACGTACCAGAGAGTGATGAACGCTATATTCGATGCTTGTCTAGGAAAAACGGTAGAAGTCTACATCGATGACATAGTGGTCAAGTCGACGAAGGAAGAACTACATATCGAACATCTAAGAAACGCCTTCATGAAGATGAGGAAACACCAACTGAAGCTGAATCCTCTCAAATGCACCTTTGGAGTTAAGGCAGGCCACACACTGAAAAACTCCACTTCTTCAGCCTTTCCCCAAGCAGAGAGAGGACGACCTTTAAGTAATTGGAGGTGCCTCGTCGCCGTATCCAAAATCTGGAGCATCCCTGACGGATTGTAGTCACTGTCCAGGGGGTAAAGACGAACGGGAGTCCCAGCTACATAACTTTCCGTCAAGAAATAGATATCCTCCAATGTGATAGTCATCGGACCTTCTGGAAAGTAGAAGCAGTTGACTGAGCTATTCCAGAAGGGGAGGAGACTGGCGCATACCCGCGGGTCGCAGTGTTTTGCGACCAGAGAAAGCTTCAGGAAGGACCAAATCCCGCAGACCTTCAACTTGCTTTCCAGCCTTTCTTGCCAATGGGAGAACCATTCCCATACTAGGGTCTTGTCCACGGAGGGGAAGCACAGGAAGCCGCTCTTCTTCTCCCAACCAAGTAGGTCGATGAAACCCTCCCGGCAGATAGGGATTTGGCACTCCGTGATCAGATACTCGTGAGAGACAGGGTCGGGGAAGAGTGCGGAGTTAAGAACGGGACCCAGGGTTATGCCTCGGCCGACTGAAGTCCGGACGATGCCAGAAGGGCCAGCGCATTGTTGGTGCCACTGGAAAGAAGCAAGGTTCGACATGGGAGGAGTTTTTTTTAAAAGAATGCTAGGGTTTTCGAAAGAGCAAGATTGTGAAGGGAAGAAGGCTAATGCGTACGTCGCAAGTAAAAGGAGGGAAACGCAACGTTCTCCTTTTAAACCAAAAAATAATAATAAAATAAAATCAACAACTGTGCTCAGGAGACAGAAGTCACCTCAGCAAAAAAGGGGGGGGCTTATGTTGACACTACGGAATATCTTGGGCCTGTGCTAAGTCCACAAAGCCCAGAAAAGTGGTCCTAAGTCTACAGCCCGATGTAGGATGCAGGCCTGAGCTAAGCCTACGGCCCGCATCAATATGTTGACACTATAGAATGTCTTGGGCCTGAGCTAAGTCTACAGCCTGTGTCAACACATGATCACACGATCCCACACCCACGATCCCAACGCAGAAAATTAAAAAAATACTTTAAAACAGACTCCGAGATCCCTGGAGAGAAGTTAAGATTGAGCCACAATCTGAGGGATCGCGCGAAGCGTGTAAGGCAAGTAAAAAACCAGTATAAAAGAAACAGACCCTCCTTAGTAAAGGACACGATCAATCAGCCAAACACAGATTTGCATTGCTCGTCACCCTTAGACTTTAGTAGATACCTCGGCCCGGGTTATTTGGTCACCGCCTTCCACCGTCCCGGCGAGCAACCGTAACCGAGGCAACAACCCTCCGCCAGCACTTCCACCGTCCCGGCGAGCAACCGTAACCAGGGCAACAACGCTCCGCCAGCACTTCCACCGTCCCGGCGAGCAACCGTAACCGAGGCAACAAACCTTCGCCAGCACTACCACCGTCACACAAGTCTACAGCGCACTGTAGCAAGTCTACGACGTCAGCAGCAAGTCTACGACGCCCACGTCAGCCGCATCACCCCTTTTTCGTTCATTTTTATGGCTGTAAGCTTTTAAGTTCTCTTTCGAAACTTTGAATTTGTACAGTCGTATCTTTTATCATTAAAATTCATCTTTCTGGCGACCACATACATTTCCCTGTGAGTCCAATTGCCAAATATTTCCGACGTGGTCCGTTTTCTACGCGAACACGTTCAACGCTAGGAGTCCTTAGGTCGTTTACTGTTACGGGATTCTGGCGATTCTGGTTAGGAGCATACCAAGAAGTTCGTTTTTGTCCCTAAGTTAGGGTTCTTGTTTTTCGGGCGTTTCTTTTTCGAATAGAGTTCAAGATGCCGTCCCAATAAGTTTTGGTTTGTCAATCATGATTTTTGAGTTAATGATTTGAGAGGGTTTCTTTCTAGGGTTGTTTTAATTGGCAGTTCATCCACGCGATTGTAGTAGATTCCTTGTTTCTCGATTGTTGAAGTAATTCGTCTTGTTAACTCCACCGCTTCTATCCAAGCGAGCTTTTGTGTCGGATTTCGTTCGAGGTTTACTTTTTGTGCAATAGAGTTTTAAGGTAGTGTAATGTAGAGCCATTGTGTGGGTTTCTTGGAATTCAGAGTGCAAGCCAGTGGTACCTTGTTGGTTTGTTGTGTATTGTAAAGTCATTTTCTGAGTGGTTTGGTTTTTTGTGGGACGTCCGGATTAGCAATGTCAAACAAGGAAGATGATGGTTTGTAAGTATGTTAAGGGTCTGCTCCATAGTGTACGAGAATGTGGTTTTTTGAAGTATTTTAGTATCTTGCAATGCGTTACGTGTAAATCGATTTTCTGTATTTAATTTCGTTTATGTGAACATGGAAGTAGTGGGTTGTCTAGATTTTAACATTGTAAAAATAGAGAGCGTGTGAAAGTGAATCGATTTGGGTTTCTTTCCCAGATGGCTAGGAAGGATTTAAAAGTAGATGAAGACATCGATGTGAACGTCGAGGCTGAGACGTCTGGAAGTAAGAGGAAGAGAGGGAAAAGTGCGATTCCATTTGATTACATACAGGCGAGATGTAGTCCGAGGAAAATGATTGCGATGCTCAACTCATTGGACGAGCCGAAGAGATCTGCATTGAGGGATGTATGATTTGAAGGTCTGATCCATGTTGCAATCAAGAATGTGAATCATAGCTCAATGCACATGTATCTAAGTTGTTTCAATCCAATAAAATGGGTTATGGTTATCAACGGGTGTGAGTACCCTTTCAAGGCCAGTGACGTGGAGGCGATACTTGGGATACGGAACACGAGGGTTGGTGTTCCATTCTCTGGATCATTGGACGCAGTTCAACCAGAGATTCTCCAACACTTGGTCAATGGAAGGGTGTCAATGTCCTCGGTGGAGAGGCATTTGCGATATTGCTGATGACACATACACAGTAGAGTTTGCACTCTTTTTTATCGGATTCTATCAATGTAACGACCCAGCTTTTTACCAATATTAAAGTGGTAGTAGGTAAATAAAGTAGGACAAGGGGTAAGCTTTCGAGTGTGAATGGGGAGAAACGCAGCGATGTGCGCCTTGGGAAAGTGTTCCGGAAGTCTAAGGATCAACGTTCCCGGATCAATATTGGGATGGACACAAGGTTGAGTGACGCAAAGGTTACGTGTGTGGACTGAGAACGATAAAGAGCGATGGGAGCACAAGAGGATTCGCCCTGAGGACACCCTTATCATTTATGAAGGCAACACTCCAAATGAGGTATGGAGGGAATTTGGCTATAAAAAAGAACCGGTATAGTAACACGCTAGTATGACACTAGGACAACAATGTGAATATCTTACTTCGTTGTCCAAGAGAGGTGGCTGACGATACCAAATGATATCCTAAAAGCGAGACACGAGAAGAACGTGGTCGGCCCACCCACGGACATCATATGCCTAATTAAGGAGGACTCAACGAGGGGGAAGTGCGGACGAACGAATACTAGAACGGGCGCAAGCAGCGGTCACCACTCGCCAAGTAACACGTGTTAAAAGGGGGATGGATAAATAAACCGGTCAAGACAATAAAATGAATTGGAAGAAAATTTACCATTTCAATCCTTGTGGACCGATCAAGACAAGGAAATGAATTGAAAGAAAATTACCAAGTCAAACTGTGGGACCGGGTAAAGAGAAAGGAGGGGGATCGGGAGAAATGTTGACCGGGTCAAGCCCCATGGATTCCAAATGCGGAGTACACCGTAAAGTAGACATGTCACAATTAATTTACAAAAGGGACAAATGTACGAAAAATGTACATATCCAAATATGTAGAGAAATGTTCCTTTTTACGGTGGTCCCCGAAACAATTTTGACTTTTACGGCTTCGAGTTTCAATATTACCGTTTTACGGCAGTTTTCTCCTACCCTCTTCTTAATCTCAAGATTAATCCCAAATTATTCCTTCAAGACTAAATCAGGAAACTTTACTTAAGCGGCTCTAATACCATTAAATATACTGAAGACAATCGAAGCAATCTAACTCAAATAAGAGTTAGAAATCAGCATGCTAGATATTCTTCAGAATAGCCAGGAATCGAACTTAAGAAGTTTTTCCCAATTGTCTTTGTCGTCGGCGTTCTACCAACCTCAAATACTCGTTTGAGTACTTTGAACTTGTCGCAAATCCTAAATTGGACTTACCTTCAAGGAAGTATTCCTTGAATTCACTCTGCGCTAGAGTCAGTTCTTCTAATTTCTTAGAATAGCTTTCTATCTGCTGTGATATTTGTGATATCTGTGCTGATAGATTTTCAAGACGATCTACTATGGTATTAAGAAGACCAGTAGTAGAATCCTTGCCCACCCCGTGATCTAAGTGCAGCAGATCTGGGTTAGGACAATCAGTCATAGAATGACTCGTGCAGCTGCACCACCTTAATTAAGTTGCCTTAATCAAGATCTTCTTTCAGAGCTGAAAGATTAGCATAAACATCTTTAAAATATAAAGGTGATTATTATACCTTAATCGAATCGCTCGAAGGGTTCACCAAGCTTCCGCACCAAGAGAACTCAGGAAGTAAAGCTTCAAGAGTCTTCTTCTCAGGAACTTCGAGAAGGCGTTTGGAGAGGCTCTTCTGTGCTATCTCAATGCCCATACCATGAGGGACTTATATAGGCACTCCTCATCCAAGGTTTCAGCCTGATGGCTTAGCCTTACAAGGTTTAGTCATAATGACTTGTCCTTCAAGGTGTTGATCCGCAGATCTAGCCTTTAGTTAGACTTAATCTGTTTTGATTACTTCTAACGTTCTTGGTTTCTTAAGGTATCTTTCGAAGAACAATCAGAGAAAACTTCGTCTTGAATTTGAGATCTAGGTTTTCGTTTTAGATTTTCTTCTGGAGGACAATCAAAGAATTCTTGCTCAAAGTTTTGAGAGAGAAAATTCTCTATTCAGATTGCCTCCCCAAATGAGGTAGAGGGCTTGTGAATATATACACAAAGGAGCTAGTGCCAATGCACTATTTGCCAGCTCAAAAGTAAAAGGAATCTAAACTGTTACAAAAGTTAGTGCGGTCCTAATGACCGACAAAATGTCCTAGTCTAACTTTATACAGTTGTCTTCTCCCGTCTGCATCTGTGCGCTGTCCTGGGAGATTTCTTCATTGTTGTTGTTGTTGGCGTCTGAGGATTTGCCAACTCCTTCTCTTTCTGAGAGTCCCGGAGGGTCTTGAACTGCCTCAAAGATTTGTTGGGTTCTCTCATCGTATTCGATTTGCTGATTCAGGGTCTTATCTGTGAAATCAGCAATCTTACTCCAAACCTCAAAGGTGTCGGTTCGAAGATGCAACTCAGAGTTCTCTCGCCTCCAGAAACTATCAAGAAGGTTGAGCATTCTCTGCCATCCTCGGTTTCCTGCTTGTTCGTCTATGAGACTTAGATCTGACCGAAGAATCGTGACGGTTATGATGCCGTCACAGAGCACGTAGTATTCGTCCTTACGGGCTAACACATGCTCCAGCATATCCTTAAGAAACTCAACCTTTATGGCCTTTCGGACTGTTTTGTCCTTGTAGTAATTTCGCCATAAACCTCTCTGATCGAGGTCCTGTCGTTGAGGTTCCACCAGACGTCTATTCTCACAAGGGTGGATGTCCCATACTTGCAGATTCTGAAGTATTATCTTCCCATACTGCGGATAGTCTTCTTCCTCTCTTATCGTGCTAGTAATCAGTGCTGTGGCATATTTTGGTCCATAGCCTATGCATCCGAGTACGTACCTTACTAGCATAGGCAGCGGTTCCATACATTCTGGTTCTGATCTGTCGATTTCCAGGATGTCAACGAACCCAACATGTACATAAGGTGCTGCTACTCCCACCATTTCTGAATGAATTCTCAGAGACGGCCACTTCCCCGATATCCAATGTAGATACGGTTGAAGTACAGTGTTTTCCTCGAGCGAGGATTCACTCATGTCAACTACTACTCTTGGGACTTCATAATTTTTTACCTCCCCTGGTATTATTGACATCGTGGTGGAGAATATTTGCTGTCTTTCTTTTTCCACTTTGGACAGCTCCTCCTCACCTGAAGCCATAATCGATAGCTTATACTCCAGGTCTTTGATATACTCAACTGCCTTTTTTGCGAAAAACTCAACTTGGCGTTTGTCATCATGTTTGATGCCACCCATGAGTCCTCCACAGACCACAGACGCATCCCAACTTAAGGATTCATCCTCAAATGAGTCTTGATAAAAAAACCAGGATCCTCCTAGATCCTCTTAGATTCCTCCAACATGGCCTTTGCCATCGTGACTCTTGTCACCGTGAACATTCTCACCAGACTCTCTGACCGAGTCGTTTACAGGAACTGCTTCCTCAAGGTTCTCCTTCTTTTCCAGAGTACCTTCCAATGATGAGTAAGCACTTCCAAAATCGAAGTATTGCTCACACTCTATCGCAGCCGCCTCCTCAGGTTCTACCCTTGGTTTGGGGTTTACCTCTTGGATTGGCTCGCCAATTATGGCCTTAAACTTAGCCTCTTCCTCAGCATACTTTGTCTCCATCCTTTCTTTTTGTTCTTCCTTACTTTGTAACAAAGCTTTGTAGGATTTCACAGCTTGATTTATGGAAATTTTCTGCACTTTGGCTAAGTGGTTTCGGCAGTAATCGAACTGCTCCATGGTCAAAGGAGACCACCAAGGTTCTTCAACCTTACCGTCCTTCTTAGGACCTTCCTTTGCCAAATCATCCCCTTTAGGACCAGAAGACCTTAGCCTCTTGGCTTTCCTCTTCTTTCTGGCTTTCTCCTGTGACTCAGCTTTTGCTTTGTCTTTCAGATCTGCCATTTTCACATCTCCTCTGGAGCTTCCCTCCTTTGGATCTGCCATCTTCTCTTGAAGATCTTTCTTCATGTCTCCTTCAGAGTTGGGGTTACCCTTCTCCTTTAGATTCATCTTCCCTTCCTGGGAAATTCTCGCTTTCCCCTTAGAATTAGCTTTTGCCTTTTCTTTGGGTTCAGCCATCCCTTTCTGGGATCTAAAATTCGCTTTTCCCTCAGATCTAGCCTCAGCCTCTTTGGGATTAGCCATCTCCTTCTGGAGATCTGGTTTCGCCTTACTCTTGGAGTCAGCTTTTGCTTTCTCCTTAAGTTCAGCCTTCCCCTTCTGGGAATCCGCAGTTTTCAGCTTCTTGGGACATTCGTAGGAACAATGTCCTAGTTGCTTACACTGCCAGCAGAGAACTGCTGCCTTCGTTCCTGAAACGGAACCAGCATCACTATGCTCACTATCTCCCTTGTTAGGACATACCTTTCGGGAGTGTCCTTCCTTCTTGCATCCCCAGCATATCTTTCTCTTTGCAGCAGGATCCATCTGCAGAGTTTTTAGAAAGAGAGGTGTTTGCAAGTTCTTGTAATACCTCAAATTAATATATGGGCCGCAAATAATCATCTTAGCCTCATAATAAACCCAACATTTCCAATAACATAGCCAAAGCCCATGCGACTCATAATCGCATCATTCTACACATCTTACAAGGAGAATGGACAACAAGTTGAAATCCTGGTCGGGCATTTCATCAATCATGAACAGCACCTTGTACCCCCTCTTCTTCAGTTTAGGAAGAGAGAGTTCTACATTGCCTTTTTGCTCTCACCAGTGATGTAATAAATGTCACTCTGCCCTTCCTTCATACTGGTCACGTAATCCTGTAAGCTCGTCGTTTCGTCGTCACTCTTGGTCGAACGATATCTCAGCAACTCGGCGATCTTGTTCTTAGAGTCTCCATGGATTCCAAACTTGAGGTTCTTGGAGAATGCCTCGTGGAACCTGTTGTAATCCTCCTTGTTCTCGGCAACTCCGAAGAAGAGCTCGATGCACTTCTGGATGACCTTTAGGATCCTATTCTACTGGAGCATTTCAAGGGAGATGTTCGGAAGAAGTTCCTCTGAATCCATGACAAAGCCCAGAGATCAAAAGGAACCCTCCCCTGCCCAAAAATATAACAGCAGCCCAAGCAAAAAAGGCCAAGCAAAATCAATGGTCATACAAGCAATGGACTGGGCAAAAGGAAGAAAGTAGCTCGACCCCAAAGCAAATGACCAAACAAACCACAAACCATTACAAGGCAGCCCAAGGTAGCTCAGCCCATAAGCCAAACCCAGCCTGATTCAAGGTGAAAGCTGGCCCAGCCCAGATCAAAGTAAGAGAACAGATTTACCTCTACTCCCCGACAGGATCCTGCCAAACCACCTGGCAGCGTGAAGCTTCTCATCCTGAAGCATTCGCCATTGTCGGTCCCCTGCAGAGGAGGACGATTCAGCAACGCAAAAGGAGATCATGTCTCCTAACGGTTTTCAACTTTCTAACCAGAACAAACCCAATCCTAACTGAATTCAACGAGATGGAAATTGGGGGAAGGAAAGAACAGGAAAAGACGAACCAGAAAACAACTGAATTGGGATGGGGTTCTCGGGAGGAGGTAAACCAGAAGAAGGAATCGGGGAGATATAAAAGAAGAAGAACAAGCAGAAGAAAAAAAAAAGGGGGGGGGGGATCACAGAATTCCAAAGAAATTCATACCAATTCTCTAGAGGAGGATAGAAGGGATTGACGAAGCCATCGTCCTTCTCTCTTCTTCTTTGATTCCTTCAAACAACCGGGGAACCTCCATAGCCAGCCTTCATCACCTCAGCTCATCCTCTGTCTCTGTATCAAGGTGCATGCTATGAGAGTGATAACTCAGCCTCTTTGCAACCAACGCTCCTGAGCAAACTCGTCGCTCCCAGCTCTCTCAAACGACGATGGCGTACTACCTCTTCACCCCAACTCCTCAGAACCGACGGTGGACCAGCAACTCCCCCTGGCGTTCCCTCCCAAGCTTTGTGGCGACCGTCCACCCTTCCCGGCATATCTTCGACCCATGGCGTCCCAGACAAGCCACGATAGACTCATTTCCCGGCGGCCTTCCGATCATCCCTGCCTCGTTGCGGCTCCGCTTCAGCATTCCAGATCCAGGTCCACGCCGTCGCCGTCTACTTCACCCTTCAAGGAGTCGACCTCGACAGAACCGCAGCCATCCATCTCTCTCTGGCACCCAAAGACCACGACTCCTCCGGCAACACCACGTCAGCCCCGCATCCCGGCGATCCCCTTCTCCCTCAGATACAACGTCTTCGAAACCCGGCAGTCCTATGGTGGCTCTAGCCAGTCCCCCGCTCCAATTTTTTCCAGCGGCCAACCGCAGCTCCTTCAGGCGCCTCAGCCGCATCCCGGTGAACCTCCTTCCCCGACGAGCCCAAGGCAGCTTCTTCGATAGCACTCCCTTCCGGGCAAGCCCACCTCCTCCGGCGCGCGCCCAAGCTCGGCTGCAGCAACCCATCACCAGTCCCCAAGGCGGCTCCCTTTTCTCTCCAGTCATTTCGACGGCAGCCCCCGCCTTCCCCGGCGTCCCCGAAACCCAACGACGGTCAGCCGACCCGTCTCCTCGGCGTTTCCAGACGGAACCAACCTCCCTCCGGCGCTTCCCCGAGTTCAGGTGCCAAAGACGCCACAACCTCTGGTGGGATCCAACCCCGGGTGCAGCGGTGGCCATTCTCCCTCTCGGCGTCCTCCCACGGCATCCTCCTCGGCGGTGTTTCTGGATCTGTCCCCGGCGGCTCCCCATCCTGATTTCAACCTCTAGGAGAAGCAGCTCGTCAACCACGACCACCAGCTCCGGGGATCTCCAACCCACGACGATCCCGGTCTTCTCCAGTCTCGCCTGCTTCCATCCTCATCTCCCGGGAGGCACTGGTCCCCGATCACGGCGGCCCATGGCGAAAGCTTAGCCCCCCTTAGCAAGTCGGTGGTCTCGAAGGGAGCTCGTCTTCGCTCCTTGATCGCGACGACTTTGGGGCAACACGCTGCCCCCATACCCAGATTCAAATGCTCGAGCTCATGGGTCTCTACTGGGGTCATGGGGTTTTTAACCAGAGGTAATTGAACGTTAACCTTCTTCTCCCCAATTATTAAATTTATTGATTTATGAAACTTGAATGCATGTGCGTTACAGTCAGACATGAAATTTTTATCGAATGCTTACTCCTTATTTCAACGGTAGTTACTTATTTATTTATTTGTGTGATTACAGTTAAATGTGGAAATTTTAATAATGCTAATGTAACATGCCTGCAGACCTGTCTATCGTCTGACCTCATCCCACTGTTGCAATTTGTTGAAACTTGTCTCCTTTAGATATTCCCAAAAAATGCTTTTGAGGATGTGATTTATTGGCATTTATATTTTGTTAGATCATTTAGCTCTCTTTCTTTTCATCTATATATTAACATCCGTTATCCTTTTGTGTTGTATGGAAAACACGGCGGGATTTCGTGGAGATTTTGACAAACGTCTCTTCAAGTGAACATCTCCTATCAAAATTCATGCAACTTCGAAGACCAAATTCAAACTTTCGAAGATCGCACGAAGGCGCGTGTATCAAACCGCGTGGTTCTACCCCGGCCTAAAAAACCGTGGGCTTGAAGAGTAAAGCGGCCCCAACCTTCACCAAAGGTACAAAGGGGAGGTGCGGGCCTCCCCGAATTTTATTTTAAGCCCATATGTAACGGGTTGCGGGCCCAAGTGCATAGGCCCGCAACCACCGCCCTTCCCCGCTCTCTTTCATCTCGTTTATTGTTTGTGATTGCACGCATGACTTAGGCTTTAGGTTTATGTCGTGTGTTGATTTTTAATCAAACAAACCTAAACTCGGGTCCAACGCCCGTTAAAACGTCGATACGAGTCCGGCCCACTCCCGGATCGGGTCCAACACCCGTCAATCAAAAGTAACTTTTTGGACAAATCGCCACCCTTTTCGCATGTGGTAAAGCACTAAGGTTAGTAAATAGGAATCCCCGAACCCAGACTCTGATTTTTCCGACTTAAAATCACATTTTTAAACTAAGTCGGTGGCGACTCCGAACAACAGTTTTCCAAAGCTAAAACTAAACCACTACCCTTTTTTCGGAGCCATTTGGGGTGAGGTGACGGCTACTCGAGCCGCTCCTGGGCCCTCCCCGAAATTCGCGAGCGAGGCCTTAACGCAGCCTTTCGCCTGCCGCCTCCAGGGAACTGGAGACGGTTGGCGAAACGCCCCGCAGACCCGTTCGCGAATCAAGGGAAGGCCCAACCCGGGGCCCCTTTCCGCAGCGTCCGGCGTTCGAGCCGTAACGCCGACCGGACTGGGCCTCGGGGGAGCGGGCCCGGATTCTCGGGTTAGCCAGAACCGCCGTCGCGCGCGCTGCTAGGCCGGAAGGGCGCGCGTGCGTACATCTCGGATGGCGACTCCACTGGGGATACTCCGCATGTGGATTCCTACCGAAAACCTTTTTACCACATGCGGAGAGGAGTTATTTGTTTTCGCATGTAATTGATTGGCTCGGTGCCCTTTGTATGATCTCCTACCTGTGTTTGTTTACCGCTTTATTAGGCATACATAGGTAAGTCCCTATACCCGGGACTAGGACCTTTAGGGGGTCACCGAAAGGCACGGCCTCGCTGCTTCCTGCGGTTTGTAGGCTATGGACCGGGACCCGCCTCCCTTAGTCCGAGGGAGGTCTTAGAAACCTCCATCCGAGTCTAGAATTGCGTGCCCACTACAGGTGCCAGACGCTGCACGTGCATTTGCGTGTTACTAAGTGACTGCTACTTGTGCAGGGACAGGTGTCAGGTACGCTTTGTCTGCTATAACTGTAAAGCTAACAATGCTCATTTTGCAGTTAGGTCAAGCTTATTACAGCAGCTCCAAGAAACATCTTTTCTCTTATTACCTTACTTACTATCACCGCTTATTGCATATCATACATTTGAGCAACCACATGAGTGTCTGTCTAATCACAGTTTTCAAATTAACAAATCATTTACAATAATTGTTTCATGACATTATTGCATTTCATTTGTAAACGCATACGCATATATGAGTGCGATTAAACAACATCACAAATTTATCATGCATCGATTACACTTGTTGTATGATACTAATCCAATCCTTCTTTCTACATTTACATCCTTTGAAAGGTTTAATTCTCCAACATGGCTCATTGAACGGGACTAGGGATAAAGCATGACATTACAAATCTACGAGCACAAGAATACTAAGGATACCATGACGGCAACCAAGGCCCAAAGCCGCATATCCAACAACACAAAGGCCAAAGCTATCCTGGCAACTGCCAAGGCCCAAAGCCAAACACGAAAACCAAATTTCATCCAATGGCTACCAAGGTTCAAAGCCGAATTTACAACAACAGGAAAACCCCAAGGAGGTTACATTGCAGAGGCCAATCTCCATCAACATCAAGACTGATGACAAACCAAAGAGCTATTTACATACACGATAGCGGAATATGACACCCCCACTAATCAACCACCGATCCAAGGAAGTAGAAGCAATTCTATTACATCATCAGTTACCGCAACTTCGGTACCAACAAGAACGTCCTTCTCAGCTTTTTCGTCGAAGCCATATTCTTCCGCTCATCCCAAGCCCCGATCCTCAACATTGGACGACTCAGACAAGGGCAATCCCTGTTACAACTCAAGCCCTGATTCTCAACATCAGGCAAACAGACCAGGGCAATCTCCTTCTCCATTTTAATCCTCGACATTATGCAAGTGATACTTTGATTTACAACTCATGTCTCAGTTCACAACATCGAGCAGATCGACAAAAGGCAATCCTCCAATTTACGTGTCAAGCCCTGATCCTCAACATCAGGCAATCAGACAAGGGGTAATTCCTCTTACATGCATCCTAACGGTGACCTTCTTCATCTCGCTAGTGACACAACCCAACACACATGGCAATTCTTGGTCCTTACAATGACCTCACAAGATCAGGCATTCCCAAGGCAATCAACCTTCAATTACAGACACTTCACGTATATGAAGGTTCAACATTCGTTGTCTCCAAACAATGGGAGCTTGGTGTATATGGGATCGTATCTCCAGAATAATATGAGCATGAAGAATATTAAACAAATTTAGCGCAACTGGGGCACCCATTTATCTCACAGCACAAGATGGATAATCTGGGACAACGCTTACATAACAACTTCATCCTACACCAAAGAACATGCAATCTACCTAACGATGACGTGTACTCAAACTGGGGCAACTCCCATCAAGCTCATCCACGGTACCCAAGCGACCAACCCAGCAGAAGTTCTATTGCTGACTCTCTGGAGCTTGTCCCAAGGAGAAGATGAGAAGCCACCGCCTCATTGACGAGAAACAACCACTTCAGCTCATTACATGAATGACCTATTACCCACCCAGGCCCGCCACATGAAAACAACCACATTAACGGAGAAAAACTGCCCCAAGCACTCAACGCGGACAATCTTCAATGTTACTACACATGAAAGGGAGTATTCGTTCCTTGATCAATACTTCCCTATTTGTGAAAGTAAGTTACATGAACTCACGTATATTAGCCCTTGTCGCATGTTGACGAAGGCGTGGGTGGCAGGGTGGTAAAGTTTCGAGCCAAAGCCTTGAAACAATTTTGAACCAAAGCATCAAAATATCCTTCGTTGTCAACAAAACGATAATCTACATGAAAGGGAGTATTCGTTCCTCAACTAATACCTTCTCTGCAGAACAGGTTACACGAGCTTACTTGTTTTGCCCTTCGGCTTGTCTCATAGGTACGTGAACATCCTAGGCAGACGACGAAGGCGAGGGTGGTAGGGTGGAAACGTTTCGAGCCAAAGTTTCGAAACAGCCTTCGTTGGTAAAACAATGATGACGACAACACGAGAACAGTCCTATGACAAATCTCCGAGCGATCCTGGGGCAAATCTCCGAGTGATCATGGACATATCTCCAAGCGACTCTGGGGCATATCTCCAAGCTATCCTGGGATGAGATTGAGAAATCTTGGATAACTCTCGGTTGACAAAATGGCAAATAACATGAAAGGGAGTATATGTTCCTTAACAAATGCTTTCTTTACAAAGACAAGTTACACGAACTTACTTGTTTTGCCCTTCGGCTTGTCTCATAGGCACATAAACAACCTAGGCAGACGAGAAGATACAACAACATCATATCATGCCAATCAAGACAACTTTCGAATCAAAGCTTCGAAACAACACTCATGATCAACAAGACAACAAGACAACAAATTACATGAAAATACATGAGCGTCTTAAGCAGAAAACAAAGACAAACGATGAAGTTTCAAACCAACGCTTCAGAACAATCTTCGTCAGCAAACTTCTTTATATCCCCAGGGAGTCAACTGGGGCAAAGAACACTGACAATACACATGAAAAGGGAGAATCATACAAATATCACTCTCTTCATCAAGCTAAGTGAAATTACATGAGTTCATTTCGCTTACGTCCTTTGTCTCGTGGGCAGGTACAAGAGCTCCTCACACGGATGGTACAAAACTCCTACGACGAAGGCGAGGGTGGTAGGGCGGCAAAGCTTCAAGCCAAAGTCTTGTAGCAATTTCGTCAAACCTTCGATTCCATCGGACGAAGACGCAATGACGAAACCTTACAAAAGGGAAGTACCAAAACCCTACACTACTTCACCTTTCTTATAAATGAAATTACATGAGCAAATTTCATTTCTACTCTAAAAGAATCAAGTTGCACGAAGGCACTTGTTTTCTTGTTTCTGTTTGATAGGTACATGAGCAACCTTATACAACGGATACAAAACCAGAGTAGCAATTTCGTCAAACCTTCGACTCCATCGGGCGAAGACGCAATGACGAAATCAAACAAAAGGGAAGTACCAAAACTCTACTTCACCTTTCTTACAAATGAAGTTACATGAGCGAACTTCAACAAGAACAAGTCGCATGAGTTCACTTGTTTCTCGTCACCTTACGTCCTTTGTCTCGTGGGCAGGTACAAGAACTCCTCATACGTATGGTGCAAAACTCCTATGACAAAGGCGAGGATGGTAGGGCGGCAAAGCTTCAAGCCAAAGTCTTGTAGCAATTTCGTCAAACCTTCGACTCCATCGGACGAAGACGCAATGACGAAATCAAACAAAAGGGAAGTACCAAAACTCTACTTCACCTTTCTTACAAATGAAGTTACAGCAGCAAACTTCATTCTTACTCTAACAGAAACAAGTCGCACGAACTCCCTTGTTTCTCGCTATCTGTTTGATAGGTACATGAGCTTCCTTGCACAACAGACGTCAAGCAAGAGTAACTATTTCGTCAATCCTTTGATTCCTACGGACAAAGATGCAATGATGAAACACATAGAAAAGGGAAGTACCAAAACTCTACTTCACCTTTATTATAAATGATGTTACACGAACAAACTTCATTCTTACTCTAACAGAAACAAGTCGCACGAACTCACTTGTTTCTCGCTATCTGTTTGATAGGTACATGAGCTTCCTTACACAACAGACGTCAAGGAAGAGTAACTATTTCGTCAATCCTTTGATTCCTACGGACAAAGACGCAATGACGAAAAACATAGAAAAAAGGAAGTATCAAAACTCTACTTCGCTTTTCACATAAATGAAGTTACATGAGCAAGCTTCATTCGTCCTTAAAAGAAACAAGTTACATGAGATCACTTGTTGTCTGTCCTTTGCTTGGTGTAGGTACATGAACATCCTACATTATAGACAAAGGCGCGGGCGGTTGGGTGGAAAATTTCGAACCAAAGCTTCGAGATTGCCTTTGTCATCACCAAAGATAACCATACCAAAAGGGAGTAACATCTACACTGCTCTCTAACAAAATTTCTCATATTTCCCCAGATGGAGTCGTATCTCCGTTTCCCCAGCTGGAGTCCTGCCTTCGTTCAAGCTGGAGTTGATTATATACGTCGCATTCATCAACTATCATTGAGACGGACATATCAATCTCATCTCCCCAGCGAAAATTTTACTTCATTTTTAACTCCCCAAGCGAGAGTCGAAGTACATGAGCTAACTTCGTCTTTGTCCGTTGTCAACTGTGTAGGTACATGGGCATCCACACAGTACGGTACAAACTCCTGGGCAACGGCGAGGGTGGTCGGGTGGAAGCCGTTTGACTCTAATCTCAAAGAACATGACTGGGGCATGAAAGTGCGAACACTTTCCCCTCGAAAGTGCACAAAAGCACTACAGAGGTTTGAGTATCTAAACCTATTCATTTCCTAAACATTCGTGTGCTCATTTGCATATAATTTAAAATTATCTTCAATAAAAATGTTTCTGAGTGAGAGTGGAGAATGTAAGCCTATCCCTAAACACTCACCCGAAAATATGAGCGCAAACACTGTAAGGATTCATACTCAGGCATTCAAGCGGATAACGAATCCTTTGACAAAAGATGCTTTAAACCGGGATGAAATCGAGCATTTCTTCTCTATCCCAAACACAAAACATCGACCATTGCTAACCCCTTCCGAGCCAAAGTCGAAGTTTCTATATACATTACTCCCACTGAGTCTAAGGACCGCCTCACATTGAGGTTAAAGGAGATCTTGTAGCTAGAAACCGGAAGCAACGGGCCGTAGAGGCAACACTTCCTCAAGGTTCAAGCGAAGAGGCATCATCAACAGTCAAGCTTGCCAGTTAAGTCGTTCCCAAGGATGGAACTTCTCCAACAATACTACAAGAAGTACAAATTCCTAAGGAGTCCAAAGCATCTCCAAAATGATTATAGAAAAGAAAGCAGGGCAAATTCTTATGATCCAGTAAAGAAAAAGCAAAATCAGCGCAAAGACCAAAGTCTTCAAAAGCAAAGCGCAAAATCAAAATCAAAAGAGCAAAAAATTAAGCACCAGGGCCAACATTGACGGTCGCAAAAGCAAAGGTGCTATCCTTCAAAGATAAAGCTTTCCCCAAAGTGGATTGTTCACAGCTACCAATAAACTAATCAGTCATCCCCAACATAACACATCAACTGGTGAGCTGTCTGAAAGATGAAGAATTTGCTTGAATGATGGAATCTCTACAATCCAGTAGCTTCCGATGAGATCCTTAAACTTCTTCTTTCAAACAATTGATTCAAGCTTCCACTTAAAAGGCCTTATGCCAAAGCCACATGATAACCCTAGTAAAGACTCCATCGACCGGTACATGAGCATCCAAGTCAAAGGAATTCTGAAATCCAACTGAACTGGCTTTTAGAAATGAGAGTGAAACACGAGAGAAATCAGAAGAGCCTTGTCTGCTCTCGCTTAGAAACATGGTTTTAAAAAGAAAAGAAAAACGAAGCATAATGTGCATGTACATTTAGTTGTTTTGTCTTTGTTTTCATTGTGACTAATGACTTTCTTGAAAAGCTTCTAGGGTGCATGTTGACCAAGACGCTCTTGAAATATAATTTGAGGTATTCCTGATATCCTTGTGAGAGAATCTTCTCAGATTCCCTCCCAAGGAGGGGCAAACTGTAATACCTCAAATTAATATATGGGCCGCAAATAATCATCTTAGCCTCATAATAAACCCAACATTTCCAATAACATGGCCAAAGCCCATGCGACTCATAATCGCATCATTCTACACATCTTACAAGGAGAATGGACAACAAGTTGAAATCCTGGTCGGGCATTTCATCAATCATGAACAGCACCTTGTACCCCCTCTTCTTCAGTTTAGGAAGAGAGAGTTCTACATTGCCTTTTTGCTCTCACCAGTGATGTAATAAATGTCACTCTGCCCTTCCTTCATACTGGTCACGTAATCCTGTAAGCTCGTCGTCTCGTCGTCACTCTTGGTCGAACGATATCTCAGCAACTCGGCGATCTTGTTCTTAGAGTCTCCATGGATTCCAAACTTGAGGTTCTTGGAGAATGCCTCGTGGAACCTGTTGTAATCCTCCTTGTTCTCGGCAACTCCGAAGAAGAGCTCGATGCACTTCTGGATGACCTTTAGATCCTATTCTACTGGAGCATTTCAAGGGAGATGTTCGGAAGAAGTTCCTCTGAATCCATGACAAAGCCCAGAGATCAAAAGGAACCCTCCCCTGCCCAAAAATATAACAGCAGCCCAAGCAAAAAAGGCCAAGCAAAATCAATGGTCATACAAGCAATGGACTGGGCAAAAGGAAGAAAGTAGCTCGACCCCAAAGCAAATGACCAAACAAACCACAAACCATTACAAGGCAGCCCAAGGTAGCTCAGCCCATAAGCCAAACCCAGCCTGATTCAAGGTGAAAGCTGGCCCAGCCCAGATCAAAGTAAGAGAACAGATTTACCTCTACTCCCCGACAGGATCCTGCCAAACCACCTGGCAGCGTGAAGCTTCTCATCCTGAAGCATTCGCCATTGTCGGTCCCCTGCAGAGGAGGACGATTCAGCAACGCAAAAGGAGATCATGTCTCCTAACGGTTTTCAACTTTCTAACCAGAACAAACCCAATCCTAACTGAATTCAACGAGATGGAAATTGGGGGAAGGAAAGAACAGGAAAAGACGAACCAGAAAACAACTGAATTGGGATGGGGTTCTCGGGAGGAGGTAAACCAGAAGAAGGAATCGGGGAGATATAAAAGAAGAAGAACAAGCAGAAGAAAAAAAAAAGGGGGGGGGGGGATCACAGAATTCCAAAGAAATTCATACCAATTCTCTAGAGGAGGATAGAAGGGATTGACGAAGCCATCGTCCTTCTCTCTTCTTCTTTGATTCCTTCAAACAACCGGGGAACCTCCATAGCCAGCCTTCATCACCTCAGCTCATCCTCTGTCTCTGTATCAAGGTGCATGCTATGAGAGTGATAACTCAGCCTCTTTGCAACCAACGCTCCTGAGCAAACTCGTCGCTCCCAGCTCTCTCAAACGACGATGGCGTACTACCTCTTCACCCCAACTCCTCAGAACCGACGGTGGACCAGCAACTCCCCCTGGCGTTCCCTCCCAAGCTTTGTGGCGACCGTCCACCCTTCCCGGCATATCTTCGACCCATGGCGTCCCAGACAAGCCACGATAGACTCATTTCCCGGCGGCCTTCCGATCATCCCTGCCTCGTTGCGGCTCCGCTTCAGCATTCCAGATCCAGGTCCACGCCGTCGCCGTCTACTTCACCCTTCAAGGAGTCGACCTCGACAGAACCGCAGCCATCCATCTCTCTCTGGCACCCAAAGACCACGACTCCTCCGGCAACACCACGTCAGCCCCGCATCCCGGCGATCCCCTTCTCCCTCAGATACAACGTCTTCGAAACCCGGCAGTCCTATGGTGGCTCTAGCCAGTCCCCCGCTCCAATTTTTTCCAGCGGCCAACCGCAGCTCCTTCAGGCGCCTCAGCCGCATCCCGGTGAACCTCCTTCCCCGACGAGCCCAAGGCAGCTTCTTCGATAGCACTCCCTTCCGGGCAAGCCCACCTCCTCCGGCGCGCGCCCAAGCTCGGCTGCAGCAACCCATCACCAGTCCCCAAGGCGGCTCCCTTTTCTCTCCAGTCATTTCGACGGCAGCCCCCGCCTTCCCCGGCGTCCCCGAAACCCAACGACGGTCAGCCGACCCGTCTCCTCGGCGTTTCCAGACGGAACCAACCTCCCTCCGGCGCTTCCCCGAGTTCAGGTGCCAAAGACGCCACAACCTCTGGCGGGATCCAACCCCGGGTGCAGCGGTGGCCATTCTCCCTCTCGGCGTCCTCCCACGGCATCCTCCTCGGCGGTGTTTCTGGATCTGTCCCCGGCGGCTCCCCATCCTGATTTCAACCTCTAGGAGAAGCAGCTCGTCAACCACGACCACCAGCTCCGGGGATCTCCAACCCACGACGATCCCGGTCTTCTCCAGTCTCGCCTGCTTCCATCCTCATCTCCCGGGAGGCACTGGTCCCCGATCACGGCGGCCCATGGCGAAAGCTTAGCCCCCCTTAGCAAGTCGGTGGTCTCGAAGGGAGCTCGTCTTCGCTCCTTGATCGCGACGACTTTGGGGCAACACGCTGCCCCCATACCCAGATTCAAATGCTCGAGCTCATGGGTCTCTACTGGGGTCATGGGGTTTTTAACCAGAGGTAATTGAACGTTAACCTTCTTCTCCCCAATTATTAAATTTATTGATTTATGAAACTTGAATGCATGTGCGTTACAGTCAGACATGAAATTTTTATCGAATGCTTACTCCTTATTTCAACGGTAGTTACTTATTTATTTATTTGTGTGATTACAGTTAAATGTGGAAATTTTAATAATGCTAATGTAACATGCCTGCAGACCTGTCTATCGTCTGACCTCATCCCACTGTTGCAATTTGTTGAAACTTGTCTCCTTTAGATATTCCCAAAAAATGCTTTTGAGGATGTGATTTATTGGCATTTATATTTTGTTAGATCATTTAGCTCTCTTTCTTTTCATCTATATATTAACATCCGTTATCCTTTTGTGTTGTATGGAAAACACGGCGGGATTTCGTGGAGATTTTGACAAACGTCTCTTCAAGTGAACATCTCCTATCAAAATTCATGCAACTTCGAAGACCAAATTCAAACTTTCGAAGATCGCACGAAGGCGCGTGTATCAAACCGCGTGGTTCTACCCCGGCCTAAAAAACCGTGGGCTTGAAGAGTAAAGCGGCCCCAACCTTCACCAAAGGTACAAAGGGGAGGTGCGGGCCTCCCCGAATTTTATTTTAAGCCCATATGTAACGGGTTGCGGGCCCAAGTGCATAGGCCCGCAACCACCGCCCTTCCCCGCTCTCTTTCATCTCGTTTATTGTTTGTGATTGCACGCATGACTTAGGCTTTAGGTTTATGTCGTGTGTTGATTTTTAATCAAACAAACCTAAACTCGGGTCCAACGCCCGTTAAAACGTCGATACGAGTCCGGCCCACTCCCGGATCGGGTCCAACACCCGTCAATCAAAAGTAACTTTTTGGACAAATCGCCACCCTTTTCGCATGTGGTAAAGCACTAAGGTTAGTAAATAGGAATCCCCGAACCCAGACTCTGATTTTTCCGACTTAAAATCACATTTTTAAACTAAGTCGGTGGCGACTCCGAACAACAGTTTTCCAAAGCTAAAACTAAACCACTACCCTTTTTTCGGAGCCATTTGGGGTGAGGTGACGGCTACTCGAGCCGCTCCTGGGCCCTCCCCGAAATTCGCGAGCGAGGCCTTAACGCAGCCTTTCGCCTGCCGCCTCCAGGGAACTGGAGACGGTTGGCGAAACGCCCCGCAGACCCGTTCGCGAATCAAGGGAAGGCCCAACCCGGGGCCCCTTTCCGCAGCGTCCGGCGTTCGAGCCGTAACGCCGACCGGACTGGGCCTCGGGGGAGCGGGCCCGGATTCTCGGGTTAGCCAGAACCGCCGTCGCGCGCGCTGCTAGGCCGGAAGGGCGCGCGTGCGTACAGTTCTCTAGAGAGAGAGTCAGCTATTATGTTGTGGTCGGACTGAATGTATTCGACCTCATATTTATAATAGCTAAACCATTCTTGCAACCTTAAGAGTCTAGTTTGCCTAGCTTCCTTAAGGTTCAGACTCATAAACCTTTTAACATAGGTCGAGTCAGAGCGCACTAAAAATTCTTTTGGTGCCAAAAAGATAAAGAAAGCCTTTATTCCATATTTTAAGGCTAACACTTCTTTTTCATGTATCGGGTACCGTAATTCGCACCCCTTGAAGCTTTCCGACTAGTATTTGCATACCGATTCTGGTTTGCGTCCCTTAATTTTAAGGACTACTCCCCAAAATTCTTCAGAAGCATCAACTTCTAAGACTAACTCATCTTTGTCAGATGGTAAAGCTAGTTGTGGTAAATTTTTCACCTTCGCCTTGATCCTCCTAATAGATTGAGTGTCTTCATCTTCCCATATCCAAGGATTAGTATAAGAGGTTTTCTTTGAAATCCTACTTAGATCTCGGGAAAGATCTTTCACAAACTTTCTTGCATAGTTAGCACATCCACAAAATCTTTGGACTTGCTTTCTATCCTCAAGTCTGTCAGGAAAATTAATTATTTTCTCAGCAATGTGATTTTGCAGTTTAATTTTTCCCTCCTCAATCTCCATGCCTAAGAAGTTAACTGACTCCTTAAACCATTTTATCTTCTTTTCAGATAGAATCATACCTTCCCTTCGGAAGATATCAGCCACCTTATCTAGGTGCCTCATGTGGTCGTCCTCAGTCTGACTGTAGACTAACACATCGTCAATATAGACCGCACAAACTTTTTGGATTTGCTTGAAAGCATTATCCATTTTGCGCTGGAACACGCCCAGAGCATTTTTCAGGCCAAACGGCATTACTAGCCATTCAAACATTCCTCGCGGAGTATTGAAGGCAGTTAGAGGAACCGATTCTTCCTCCATCTTGACTTGCCAGTACCCACTTTTCAAGTCAAACTTAGAGAAGAACTTTGGTTGGCTCAGACTTATCCTATCAATTAAGTCTCCTGCAGTGGGAATCTTATAGCCATCGTCCTTTGTAGCTTTGTTAAGCTGACGATAATCTATAACCATTCGTGCTTTACCTCGCACCTGCTCGGCATGATTAATAACCATAAAGGCAGGACTAGAATGTGGACTATAACTGTCCCTAATCAAGCCTTTTCCAAGCAACTCAGGAACTTGTTTGTCAAATTCCTCAACCATCTCAGCCGTATACGTGATGTTTCTGGCTCTTATGACGGTTCCGGGATCTTTCAACTCTAATCTAGCCTTTAGGCCATTTCGAGTCCACAATTTTAATGGATCTTCACTAAAATTGTCGGCAAGTTTTATCAGGAACTTATCCCATTTTGTTCCTGTTAACTGTACAGCCATACACACTTCTTGTCTTGTAAACAAGTCGTCATATCAATTAGAACTCCTGGTATTCGTTGAAGAAAACAGGATTTGTTCCCATGAATCGTTCTCATCCAACCGTATATCACCACGTTGAGCTCGCACTCTGAAAGCTTTTTCACATGGTGAATTACCACAGTATTCGGTCCGTTTTATCGGATAGAACCCAAACTTTAACCGTAGCCTAGGTTCGGGGAGAATACTAATTTTTACACCACCTATGGACACATGATGGACATCCTGCACAAAAGGTAAGTTTTCCTTTTGTCCTTTCAGAAAGGCATTACCTATTATGATGTCTGCCTCTAACAAAGGATGGGCTAGGATCTCTTTTATGATGAACTGTTGTCCACCAATAAAGACAGGCACATTATTGGCCTGATGGCTGACTATTGTTGCCATTCCATCTACGTTTACCATGTGGATGGGTTTCTGCAGTGGTTTCCACCACTCATCTGGTAGAGCGTTGAGTCTAGCACACGTTACGCTACACCCAGTGTCTATCAACGTATCCAGAGAATACTCATAGTATCCAGGAAACTTGAAGGTTAGAGCCACGTATGTGCTCAAGTCTTCCTTCCTGACACTAAACCCTATATTCTTATGAACTTCCTGGGATGATTCTATCATCCTCCAGATTTCGTCTATTGGCATAGACCTTTGCTCGGCTATCCGCTCAATAACCTTACAAACTTCAGGAATCTTGGATATAGAGTATTCCATACCGGTAACCCTTAGCATCCGTATAGACTCCTCTCTCGGTTGATCTACAGGATCTTCATAAACTGGTAGTGATACCTGTCTATATCCTACGATTCTACCCGTATGTTGCGACGGGGCTCTTGAATCAACAGATACTCGAGCCATTTCTTCTATCAGTGGTGGAGCAGATGCTTCTACTGGTCGGGACACAATTACGTCCTCTCCCACATCACTAGCTCTAGAAGAAACTTCAGAGAACGAATGACTTCTTGGTTATCTCAGGAGTGGCATCCTCATAGGCAAATGCCTATCAGCTCTAAAGCTATCTCTAGACGGTTCGCCCAACATTAAAGTAATCTCATTACCTCTCTGTCGGATATTAGCTGCGCTAATCGGTCTAGAGCTACTACAGGCTCAGTCATAACCCAATTTCTTGGCCAGGTTAACTCTAGTGGGTTTACCTCACGCCTATGAAATTGTTAGTAGTTATTATGACCTTCCTCAAACAGCTCAGTAAGTCTTGAGATGCTCCTCACACCAGGACTAGTGGTATTTACCAATCGATAAATCACCCTAGTGTGATACGCCAAAAACTTGGCCTGGGAATTCATTCTATCCATATTCATTGATTTAATTCTTAGGGTCAATGAATTTCCCAAACAGCGATCGTTCAAGGCCATCATGAAATTTGGATGGACTTGGAACCATACGGGGCCTTGTGCAAGATTGGCCTGTATACCTGATATCAGCTGATCTCTAAACTCTCGCCAACGTTTATCGATTACTGCTGCTACCACAGGACTATCCGCTGGTAAGTGGAATAGCGGGATTAGTCCTACTTGGATCAACCCAATGTGTATATAATTATATACACCTCTTGCACGTTGCATGGTTTCCCTAATGCATTGTACGTTGAGTAATGGGATATCCAAAGTCTCAAGTTCCGTGCTTGTCACTTGAGCCGTTGCTTCTGTTTGTGAGATGTCTATTATTGATCTAAAATTAAATCTCGACACATTATAGACCTCCCTCACGTTAACATTAGGCAACCTCCATTCCAGTACTGACTGGGATGGATCTTCGTACTGGTGGGATTCCTCCAGTACCTGATTCGATGCTTCCAATGGAACCATCTCATCACCATCTCCATTTTGCTCTGCTCTCATCATGAACAGATGCATTTTCCAGATATCAGAATCTTCTTCTGAATCTGTATCATAATCAGATACAATTTCATAGATGGACCCTACTTCCGAGTCTAAATCAGAAATTTCTTGCTCATCTATTGGTTCATAAGCAAGGACTTCTTCTTCATGACTCCTGTCATCTAGAAATACCATTCGGAGTCTTTCTCTCCTCTGATTTTTCTTTGGACAACCATCCGCTTTGTGCTCTTTCGAACCACAAAACCAGCAGCAATTGCAGCTGCTCAACGGTTTTCCCTTTGGACATTTAGGCTCTCCGCCATGCTTGCGCTTGAAAGCATCGATCCTATCTTTGTCTTTTAGGTTATCCCGTCTCCTGACAAACCTTCTGGGTTTGTAAGCAGAACCCCCCTTTAGCTTGCGCTGGAAGTCCTTCTTGGGCCAAACTTTCCTTTTGTTGTACTCAACAAACTTCCTCTTTCGGGGAAAGTTTTTCGTTCTTAAAGAGTTACCAGAAGTACTGCGAGTATCGCATCCATACCTTCCAGGTACATACTCAATTTGAGAACAACAGCTCTTGTTTAGGTATGGCAGCTTCTTAGCTGCTTCCTTAACTTGGAGCTCAGTACATGCTTTTCGCATTGCGTACTTTACCGCCTGAATTTTTCCTCTTAGTCCAGAGACTATCTTCTCCTCACTTAGAAGTAATTCGTAGGCCTTTTGCGCAACTTCCGGCCAAGGTTCGGGAAGTTTTGCAAAAAAGGTTCCCAATATGAACTGCTGAGAGACTACGTCCAGATTGCAATAATACTTATGGAATTCACATACGTAGCTATCAAACCAGCACATATCGCAGATCTGTAGCTTAACCAGAGCGGTCAATGACTGCTCCTTTTCCACAGTTTCAGTGGATAATGAAAAACCACAGAACTCCCGTTTTAAGGCGTCAGCTATAATTGCTAACACACCATCAACGGTCAGCGCCTGATCTATTTTTTCTTTGATGTCAGTATGAGCCACCAAAGATTTCCAGTATTTCTGCGCCGTCCCCATGAGGGCTGCCACACATAATTCATAAACTGATCCAGGGGATAAAATCCCTGCGGACGCAGTCATTCGAATCAGTGATAACCACTCATCTATCTTTGCAGATACATGTTTTTCACAATCTATATCTAGAAAAGCACCAGAGGTAATTATAGGCTTTAAAACGTTATCCCTTGGAACAAACCGGGCCTGTAAATTTCCCTTTTCGCAGTTACCAGCTCATTAAACGTTCTGTTGTCTAAATGAACTGGAGCATCTTCTGCCAGACCTAAGGCTTTCCTTAAGTCTCTTGCCAACTCTCCACTTTGAGAGTTCAAATTTGCATTTCGCCTCTGTGTGTCCAAAATGTAAGGAGCCACCGACTCCTTATACATTTCTTCTACACTTCTGCCTTGATTCTGTTTAGAATTTCTTCCTCCCATATTCAATCTTTCGACTAGTTTTCCTCCAGTACTCTCCAGTCCAGAAGTCGCATCGGCTTCAGGCCTTTTTAAACCTCTCTCTCACTAGAGCGTCTAGCATGTTATTAACAAAAGAGCCTACTTCCATTGCCATTTGGTTTCGGCTTTCTAAAGTTTCAGTACTCCCTTGAAGGGTCAGCTGAGTTAAAACGTCATTTATACTCTTGCTAATTCCCAGAGGAGACAATCTAGACTCTGGAACGAACTCCAATCTTGACGGAGTCCTAGAAGGATTTCCTGATGATTTTCCTTCTCCAGCCATTTCAAGGACTTATTTGAAAAATTTTTCAAAATTTTGGGCTAAAAATGATTTTCAGAAAAGGTGATTTTGGAGGGACGGTAAAATGGGAATTTTGAAAACTCAACTTGTAAAAGACAAAATTTTTTGTTTGCTAAGGGTAAATTGGAACTATCCTCCAAATATGTACATCTCCTGTAATTATGTACATTTTTTTACATAATACATACATTTGTATGGGCCCATTAATAATTTTGATACATATTCATACAAATGTTTAAAAATGTAACAAATTTGAGGATATCTACATGTTCTGACATTATACATATTTCTTATATTTGTACATATAGTGTACGACTAATGTACAAAATAATACATTTTCGTACAAAGCCTTACAAATGTACAAAAAATGTACGAAATTTCGATCGCCGCTTACTAAAGTGTACAAAAAACGTTTCAGATTTCGTACATATTTATGAAGTCATGTCGTCATTTTCGCACACTATGGGGACATAGCTTTGATTGTAAAATTCGTACATTACTTGTACAAACGTATAAAATATGTACAATGTCAAAACATGTACATCTCTTCTAATTTCGTACATGTTCGTAAATTTTTCATACAAATGTATAAGAATAATTGTACAAACTCATACAATTGTACGAAATTCCGATCGCCGCTTACGTAAAATGTACGAACAACGCGTCAGATTTTGTACACCGGACAGGATGTCCCGCCGACGGGACTTTAGCCCGTTACGGAGTTATTAAACATATGAACACGTAGCGAGTAGTTTGTTATTTTAATTGACATTGCCCCGATAAATTTGGATTATTTGGTTACGCATCCACACACTATAATTAATAATTTTATCTTTATGTCATTTCAAAACAAAACTTATTCCCTGGTAAGCATTATCATTTCAATACTCAAAACCTCAAATTTTGAGAAAGAATTATTTAACACAATCTTGTTGGCGCGAAGAATGCGTTACCCGCAACACGTGTCGAATTTTACAGTGAATGTGGTCGTCGTAAAGTGAAAGTAAACGCAATACAATGGTACTGAATTTACGGCGTTTGGTGTTGTACACCGCAAGGTGAAGGAATACAAATATGGCGAGTAAACACAATATCGGAATTTAACGCGACGATACCGAGATTACAGCGTTACACTTACAAACATGACTTGAACGGTAGACAACAAGAAAGGCCTTGTGACGCTTCGTGACGGTCGGGGGCGGGCGAGAGGCGGTCGAGGCGAACTCTTTTCGTAGAATTCACTCGGTGGAACGGCAGAGGTCGAAGGTGATGACGGGTATGTACACTAAGGGCCTGAGGGCTCACCCTAGTGGTGGGACGAAGGCAGGGTCTGGTTGTCAGGACCGTAGACTCACCCTAACGGTAGAATGATGCAGAATTTTGGTTGTCAAGGGTCGGAGGCTCACCCTGATAGTGGAGTGATGTGGAGTTTTGGTTGTCAAGGGCCGGAGGCTCACCCTGACGGTGGAAAGGATGTGAAGGGCCGAAGGCTCACCCTGGTAAGGTAACTGGTAAAAGTAAAGAGATAAAATACTTGAGTCTGTATTTTAGTTGTTGTCTGTTGCGATCCTTTTATAGCTCAGGATCATTTGGTTGCGGTTAATCAGCAGGTTCAGAATCTTCTCAGATCATATGCAGGATCTACCTCCTATTTTGTAGGGGACATGCACTACGTATCTTAGTTATCTTCTCCGAATTTGCCACGTGTCTTTTTCCTTGATCGTGGCCTAGTTGTACGCTTGGGAACATTCCTAGATCGTGACTCAATGAGGCTCTCGAGCATGATTGGTTTCACCTCTCCGGCTCATCAGCCGCTTCTCGAGCAGACTGTTCTCGAGCGCTCGAGAGCTACTTTTCGAGCAGGATGTCTCTCCAGTGCTCGAGCGGCACTTTTCCTAGACTTCGTTGTTTGGCCCACTAGGGACAAAGCCCAGAAATTCATACGTGTCAACAAATCTATTGGGAAGTTGACGGGGTTGCGGGTTTCTAAAATAAAATACATCTCTTTCTCAATTTAATTTATTTTACATTAATTTTACGTTTGTTTTATTGTATATCAAACTTTTAATGACATTGAGAGGACTTTTTATCCGCAGTTTCGACATAGGTGTAACCATGACTGAAGGGGGTCGGGTTGAAGACAACCTCGTCTACGGAAGAGCTAATGGAACGTTGTTAGATTTTATCAAATGACTTATTGTGGAGTTCACATCATCGGCAAGTCCGAATGTGCATCAATTATTTTTTACTTCACCAACTATCCGGGCGCGGCGAAACCAAATGTGCATCACGAGTAAATTCATCAGGGCATTTGGACTTGACTTGACAGAACCCGATAGCTCGGTTAAGTCTTCTAAGCCTTTTAGCATCGTCCAAGAAAACCTCGACAACAATTTGGTGAAGTCGTCAAAGTCTTTAGATGTGATTCAGTAAAACCTTAGTGTGCGTATGTGGGCCCTCAACGCATAAAGATTAATTATGAGCATTGGACCCGGTTCGGGTGTTGACCTGAACTCATGTGAGGTGATAACATGAAATCACACATGCTCAATCACAATCAAGCATGTAGATTAAAGGGAGCGATAAATGAGGGTGACTGTGGGCCAATGCACTTAAGCCTAGGGCCGATCACAAGTGGAGAGGAATCAGAAAGGCTCGCACCTTCCCACAATAACTTGAGGCCCATCGGGAGGGTTTAACGTCGAGTGGGCAACGTCTACTAAAGTTGAACTAATGAAGCATTTCCTTTGCAGTCTCTCGCACACAAGAGTTTTGTGCACCGTCTTCAGTGGCTCCTCCTAATAATGTGCTACAGTTGACTGATGATGTCGAGTCGAGTATGACCATTGGGTGGCGATGATTGGTCACACGCACTTGCAGTTCAATATTGAAATTGTCAAGGGCCCAAATAAAAAAAACCGAAAAGGTGGGAAAGGGCCAAAGAGGCCATTAGGCCCAAAAAGAAAGAGAATTGGGCTAAAAGCATGCTTTGGTCGGCAACCACACTTATGGCTGATCCTTAACGGCCACAACAAGGATGGATGTAAGGGGTTTCCGCCAAGACAACCGACTATCAAGAAGAGGACTACAAGGATGATGATGCTGATGCTTTCCTTGACAATCATCCTTAAATCTGGCGAGATTTCAGTTAAACCAAAGTCAAAAGGATGTGGTGGTTCTAAGGACTCAAAAATTATGTCCCCGTGAATGTAAGGTTGATGGGTGTATGAGCTTGATTCGTGCTTGTTGGCGCACGCGGAAGCCCTCGGTAGCGTGTCGAGCCGGATCTGATTCTTGATCGGAAGTTAACAAAAAATAACAAGACAAATAATTTACGTGGTTCGGTCAATCGATCTACGTCCACGAGCAGAGAAGAAGATTTCACTATAACAATGGAGTACAAACTTAGGTTGAGACCTTCTCTAACCCCTCAACATAACCAAGTACAAGATCCCGCTTTTCCGGTAAGAAATAACCCCGAAGCATTTCCTGTGTTCCCCCAACACACACCCTTCTTTACCACCGCACTCTTTCCACTCGTGTATCTCTCTTATATGCTCTAAGGATTTGCTCTCACTTGTTTTTGTTTTCCTTCGCTTTGTATGACACCTATTTATAGAATAGATACCCCCATATATCGAAAATCTAGCAGGTAAATATATTAAGAGATATTATCCAATATCATTCAATATATTTCCCACAAAAGATATATTCTTTCCCCTTCCGTATATTTCACGAGCGAATCTAATATTCTCCAAATCACAATATAACCATCTTCAGGCCACAAAATCCTAACAAACTCCACCTTGGGCCGAAGTCCATAAAACGTCGGAGGAATTGTCACTCCATGTACTAGTCTCCCCCAAGACTCACCGTGAACGTCTCCCTTATTCTCTTCCAGGCTCCAACGAGCCTAGTCGACGGAACATCCAAGTCCATCCATTATGGACTAGACTACCCACATCTTTTTACTTCTCCGCGCTCGCGACCTATTACCCCGTTTCTCCTATGACTGATTACTCCTCTTGAAAGGTTCATGACGCCTTTCAGAAGACCTAACAGTGGCAAAAGCAACGACACCTCTCATAATATACGAGCCATTTAATCGACTCTCAATCATCCACAACTGCTTTCCTTGACGAACATTGAGGGTGAAGCAGAAAATTCGTACCCTTTGGCTTCTAAAATACAAACGGAAATAATATTTCTCATGATGTTAGGTACAGGTCGGACATCTGCTAACTCTCTCACGGTTCCATCCTTTATTCTAAGTCGTACCGTTCCCGCACCTGCAACTTTACACTTGTGACCGTTACCCAAGTATACCTCTCCACCTGCAGTGGAACAATATGTGGTGAACATCGCCCCATAAGGACTCATGTGGAAAGTACTCCCTGAGTCGAGAATCCAATCCTCGTCTGATGGTCTCTCCGACTCGGTTTAAGCAGTCTGCACCTCACTAGCCATGAGTACATTTCCGTCTCTGGCATCACAGTCGCAAGTGTACACAGCAACCGTCGCTGACGTTTACAATCCTTCAACCTTCCCTGCTAGCTTCATGCAGTTTTTCTTTATGTGTCCCTTCTTACCACAATGGAAGCACCTTACCTCGCCGCTACCTTTGGATCTGGTCCTGCTTACTGTTAATGCCTTCGCCATCGGTCGCCCTGCTTCCCGAGTCAATTCTTTATCAATCAAATCTTTTGATAAAAGGGTAGACCATACCTCGTCAACTGTGATAACACTTCTCCCATACAAGAACGTCTCCCTAAAGCTCTGGTATGAAGCGGGCAGTGAACATAACAGCAGCATCGCCTGGATCTCCTCATCGATCTTGTCGCTGATCCTGTCCAAATCCAAAGATGCAGACAACCAATTATTTAGGTAGGATTTAACAGACATACCTTCCGTCATTCTGAGCATGAAGAACCTTTGCCTGAGAAGATGTTTGTTGCTCAGAGTCCTCGTCATGTACAGACTCTCCAGCCTACTCCAAAGCCCAGCCGCTGTCGTCTCCTTGAGCACGTTTGTCAGAACCTCGTTGGACAAACACAGCTGAATCGCCAATAACGCTCTAGTATCTATCTCCTCCTACTGGTCACAAGTCAACTTCTAAGCGCTCTTCGACTGATCTGTAAGAGACTTCTCCAATCCACCTTGTATCAATGGCGCCCTCATCTTGACTTGCCACAAGCCGAAATTCATGCTCCCATCCAACTTCTCAATCTCGAACTTGCCACAAGCCATGGATTTCGATTACACACAACCAAGCTCTGACACCAATTGTTGGCGCATGCGGAAGCCCTCGGTAGCATGTCGAACCGGATCCGGTTCTCGATCGGAAGTTAACGAAAAATAACGAGACAGATTTTACGTGATTCGGTCAATCGACCTACGTCCATGGACGGAAAAGAAGATTTCACTATAACAATGGAGTACAAACTTAGGTTGAGACTCTCTCTAACCACCTCGACCTACCCAAGTACAAGATCCCGCTTTCTCAGTAAGAAATAACCCCGAAGCATTTCCCGTGTTCCCCCAATACACACCCTTCTTTACCGCTGCACTCTTTGCACTCGTGTATCCCTCTTCTATTCTCTAAGAATTTACTCTCTCTTGTCTCTTTTTTCTTCGCTTTGTATGACACCTATTTATAAAATAGATACCTCGCATATATCGAAAATCTGACAGGTATATATATTATGAGATATAATCTCATATCATCCAATATATTTCCCTCAAGAGATATATTATCTCGCCTTCCGTGTATTTCACTTTTCTCTAAATCGCAATATAACCGTCTTCGGGCCATAAAATCCTAATAGTGTTGCCGGTTAGTATGTTATATTAGGTGTTGCTTGTTGAGTGGGAATGAATTTTGATTCGTTAAAAGGCCTAGGTTTGAAATCTACCACGCACCTCTGTTGGAAGTGGATTCGCTTAAGGAGGTTTCGGGTATGAAGGGTTCATTCGAAACCTACCATAGGAAGGCACACTTGTTGGAAGACTCACCCATTAGATTCGTTTAAAGAGATTTCGGGTTCGAAAACTACCATATACAAGCAACTATATTGAAAGAGTTCGGTTCGAAACTTATCATATTCTGGTACCCTCGGAGCAGAGCAGAATGTAATGAATCGAAATTTTGTAAATCCGAATAGGTAAAATGCAATCTTTAGGAGTGTTTTGAAGTGCATTATTAGTGAACACTTACGTTAGAATCAAACAATTAACGTTCCAAGACCAAGAGGAGAAAAGAAGTTGAATTGGCCAACAAAATCCCCACCCTTGATTTTCCTTAAAACCAACTCAATTTGACTTAAATTCCACCATGGGATCATTCTTGTTAAAAGATGGGAAGCTTTTCCTGTGAGCCTTAAAAAAATAAATAAATGGGTGACACTTGGGGGAAGACGAATGACACGTGGGGAGGAAATAACAATGAAATCTCTGGTGTTGCCTTCTGAAGGGATCTGGGGAAAGAGGATTGAAAGAAAAGAAAGGAAAAAAAGAAGAGAGGGGAGGAAACGAAGGAGGAAGAAAATCAGGTCAGATCAAGGTGGAGCACCCCTCGAAGAAAGCATGTTGTTGGGTGGAGATTCGGAGGAGGAGCCTAAAGGGTAACGTGTCTCGGGGCGAAATCGTTCAAAGGCGGAGAGAACTTGCGGGGCTTTGTTGTGAAAGAGGAGCAAGATATGTTCCTTTGTCCTCTTCTTTCCCTGCACCTTGTACAACCATACAATTGTTGCCTTTGTATTGTGGTAGTGTGGTGTGCATGAGTAATTGGTATGAGGAACGACGGAAGGGGGAGAGGCAGCCTTGCCTCGGAAAAATTAAGGAAAGATTTTTGCCTTTTGGAGCGTTAGGGAGGCTGTGTCCTTAGTGTGGAGGCCACGATAACTCTTAATATCTAGGGTGATGTGTGTAGTTTTCCATGGAGAAAATAGAGGAAGTGTTTAAAAATAGAAATGTAAAGTGGATTGTTCTTTGTCAAATTATTAAGTATTACATGAGTTGTTTGAGCCACAGTGGATTCATGAGTGCCTTGGCTGGCCGTATTGGAAGGATTACTACCGAAAGGGAGGGATAAGATGACGAGCAAGAAAACAGTATGAGTAGTCATGAGGTGATTCCGGAAATTAGGAATAGAAATGATAAAAAATTGAGGGATAATCGAGTTAAGAGATTTATCCTCGGAAAGTATTTACGGTACATGCCTTCAAGGCTGGTCAGTCGGGCGGAATAAGGCTCGGAATGTCTCGTGGAAGGAGTTGACCGCGAGGGAAGTGTGCTCGGATGGGTAATCCGCAAGCATGAAAGGAAGGAAAAATAAATTCGCGAACAGAAAGTGTTCGCACGGTACGGGAAGAAGTGAGAAACTTAATGTTTTCATGCGGGTTTACGAATGAGAAATAAATCTATGTATAGTGTAGATCCCCAAACCGTGCCTTGTCCTTCGAAGAATGATAACAATCAGAAAAGCATGGGTAAAGGGAAAATAACTGGTGCCACACTTACACTAGCAGTGCACTCCTTTTCGACTCCAAGAGTTTTTTTTTTCAAGTTCTCTTCTCGTTTCCTCGATTCACCCAAAGTAGCGACATGGGCAGATTGATCTCGCCTATACTCCAACTTTGCAGCCTCAGCAGAGGCCTTGGCTTCCTCGGCCTTGATAGCCATTTTTTTTCTTCTTTTTTCTCCACTATCAGAAGGCCCATATGGTGTTGGTAGTCGAATATCTAGTCGACGTTACGCAGGCTCAAGAAATCCTGGTTCTTCCCCCCAAAAAAAATAAAAGATATTACCCCACTCAACAGAAAATCACGGAGCCCGTTTTTCCAACCAACAACGGCTATCCCACGTTCAGACCCCTCAACGGCTTCCCCATGATCCTCCCCGAGATTTTTGGGAGATCTTCCCAATACACAACCCCCTTCGGGGATTCTATTTATTTACACACATGCTCTGATCAGAGGGGGGTAGACGCACAAAAGAAGAGGAACCCACAGATTGAATCATCACTCACCCACATACGCTCCAATAGACAGACAGATACGCTTCCTACATATAGACGCTTGTTCCACCCCTTTGCATCCAGCGACCCCAAGGTAGGTCTAACCATGTGCACGGAAAACCCCGGTGTCGCCAACTCAAACCCGATAGTCGTCGACCACGACTGGAGATCGCCGTTGCAACAGCAAACGTGATGGACTCCAACTCCTCTGGGCATAGAAGCGGCAACGTTCGTATCCCATGCTGACCCCGGCTCTATTAGGCTGCGACCTGTGGCGTTCGGCATCTCTTCACTATAGCGACGGGAGCAAGCTTCCTCAGACAGCCCGACCAACTCTAGTCCCCTCCTTCGGTGGAGAATCGTGATCATGCCTCTCGCGGACGCGCGTAAGCGTCGCGCGAAGCTCTCCTTTTGCTTTGACCCGTTTTCCGTTTATGTGTAGGGAAACTCGGACGTGAACAGTTGTCATCTCCACCTCCAAACCGCGGTGATCTACAACCATGCTCCTGAGTTCCGTATCCTCAGCGGCATCCCACACCAGCCGAGACTCCAGATGACCATCTACCTGGAGAACTTCTCATATCAGCAATACTAAGACCAACCGTCGACCACTTCATCGGTCACGGAGGTAACAAACCCAGCAGCTCCAAATGAGCATTCCAACCCAGCAACAGAAGTTACCATCCCTCATGTAGCGGTCGGCAACTCCTCTCCCAGCCCCGACATACCGGCGGCAGCTCACTCCTCAAAGTTTGCGACGGCGACCACGAACAACCTCTGTTATTGAACCAGGATCCCACCGTTCCCGACGTCCATGGGTCCAGCGGCGGATCCCTGTCCTCCCATCGCCTCAGACCACAACGGCAGAACCCCCATCCTCCCAACGCCTCAGACCACAACGGTAGAGCCCCCATCCTCCTGACATCTCCAGATCCGGTGGCAGTACACCCTCGGCACCACCAGATCTAGCAGCGGCAAACCCGTCTTCCTCGGGCGTCCCCAGACCGGCAGCAGCGAGCCCACATCCTCCCAATGTCCATTAGGTCCAGCGGCGACGGAATCCATACCCTCCCGATATCTCCAGACCCAGCAATGACGACCATGTCCTCCCCGACGTCCAGCGGCGGCGACCTGTCCCTCTCTGAAGAACCCCGACGTTATCTGAGTTCCGGCACCAACGACGCTACACACGCAACAGCCCCGCCCGACGATATTGAACTTCCTTTGAACAGACCAACCCTCGACGGTGGCTCCGACTCCTCCTCCCCTTCGGATGCCCTCGTGTTCACCTCCATCCTTGGCTGCCACCGCCCTAACCCACGCGGAGACGCCCAAACTCCAGGCTTCAAGAGACAGAGAGGAGGATGTGGAGATTAGGCGAATCCAAGCTCGACAAACCCACGCCGGAAGAAAAGGAAGTGGTTTGCAGCAAGGCGACGGTGTCTCTGATCTCTTCCTCACGATAGCCCCCCTTTACCCAACCCACATGAAAAGTAAGTGTTTTCTTCAATTTTAAATTTTGTTGTGAGGATTTGGGCGTGACGTTTAATTTCATTAGATATTAAGTTCTCGTTAACATTTAGGATAAAAATAATAATAATTTACTATTATTACAATGATCGATTGCTCTGTCCATTTTAATTATTATCTGATTATGCATATATTTCATTTGATTTGTTATTGTCTGATTGTATGTCGTTCGAACATTAATTTGATAATAAATAAATAAATTACTCGAAAATCAAATCATGTCTTCATTTATTTTCTAATTGTAATTCTTTGACATGTCTTAAAATTAGAATTTTCTAATCTTTTTTTTTGTTTTCATTGCATGAAATCTGAACATTATTTCACGGATCGACAAGACAAATCTTGAAGGCGGAGCACAAGACTGGAGGCGCGCGGGGAACAAACCAAGACGGAAGTATATTTCGAAAGCGGCCCCAACTGACGAGCTCGGCCGATGTAAAGCCATCACGTGGGTCTCAGGTACATGACGGAGGTGCGGGGCTCCCGATGTTTTTTTATTTCCACATGTAACGGGTCATGGGCCCAAGTGCATAAGCCTACGATCACCACCCCGCTCCCTGTGATCTAAATTCTTGATCTGTGGTTGAGGGGCATGCTGTTAGGATTTTAGGATTTTATCGTCGCATGCTGTTTGCTAAACACACATGAGTTCGGGCCCAAAAAGCCCGAATCGGGTTTAATGCCCGTAAAACATTGACATGAGTCCGAAGTCATGCCCGGATCGGGTCCAACACCCGTTAACAAAAAGCAAACTTTTGGAGCAAACGCCACCTTTTCGCATGTCTAGATGTAAGAGTTAGTAATTAGGAATCTCCGAATCCTAGTCTGGTTTTCCAACTTAAACTAGGTTTTCAAGACTAAGTCAATGGCGACTCCGTAATAGTTTACCTAGGTTAAACAACAACATACTTTCTACAGAGCCATTTTTGGATGAGGGACTGACGACACGAGCTGCTTCCGAGTCCTCCCGAACTGTCCTTTGTGAGGCCTACGCGCAGCCTTTCGCCCGTCGCCTTCAAAGAACTGGAGACGGTTGGCGAAACACCCGGCAGGTCCATTCAGGAACCAAGGGAGGTTTCAACCCAATTCCCTTCCGTAGAGTCCGACGTTCGAGTCGCGACGTCGACCTTTGGGCCTTGAGGAGCGGACACGGACACTCGGGTTGTCCGAACCGCCGTGCGCGTGCTAGGCCGGATGGCGCGCATACATCCCGGATGACGACTCCACTGGGGACTCTGCATGTGGATTCTTTTCGAAATGCTCTTACATTTTTAATCCACATGCGGAGGGAAGTTCTTGTTTGCGCATGTACTTGCTTGACTCGGTGCCTTTTGTTTGCCCTCATGGTTGTGTTTGTTTACTACTTACTAGGCATTTCTAAGTGTGTCCAAACCCAGGGTTAGGATTTTTAGGGGGTCACCGAAAGGCCCAGCCTGCTGTTCTTTGCGGTATGATTTTTGGCCGGGGCCCCCCTCCCTTTGTCCTAGAGAGGTTTAGAAGCCTTCATCCGAGAGTCTAGTATTGTTTGTCCACTACAGGTACCAGACGCCGCATATGCATTTCTTTGTTACTAAGTGACTACTACCTGTGCTGGGACAGGTCTCATGTATGCTTTGTATGCGATAAATTATTAGAACTAATTTTGTTCATTTTGTACCGGTTTGAGTTGGTTGCAGGGGGTTTCCTCAATTCCTTTTCTCCATTCCTTATCTTCCCTATTTACATTATTACATTCATTTGCATTCATTCTGCATGAGTGCCTATCAATCAATAGTTGATGCATCAATATATTTGTTCAATGTCATCATTCTTCAAACATAAAGAACTCGTGTGCAAAGACATCTCTTATTAGGATTTGGATTGGATTGTTTTTACATTTGAATGACGTCCAAGCATGTAGGTTGACCTCATGGAGTCAATAGCGCTACGTAAGGGCGTTCCATCTACTGATTTGCTTCGACGATGGCTCGATGTGCTTAGACCCTCAGAACGGGAGTTCGTACAACAAAAGCTTGGAGGTCTCTTTCACCTGATCCACATGGAAGTTGATTGGTTCCTACTTCAGCATCTCGTCGCTCACTAGGATCCCGAGGGCTATACCTTCAGGTTTGGCGCTTTAGAACTGGCACCGACTTATGAAGAATATGGGGATCTCTCTGCACTCCCTCCTCATTCGGGAATCCTCCCTATGCCCTACGATGACAAGCCGATGAATTACATAGCTCATCTTCTTCAAATCTCTCCAGCAGTTGTACCCAGCTTGTTTACCGCAGAAGAGCACATCAACTTCAATAGACTCTTCGAGTTACGTAACACACCGTATGAACCACGCATGGGAGACGGCCAAGGATCAGCAAGGGCATTTATCCTCTTGTTCACAAGGACGATACTCTACCCATACAGCGAAGCATTACTCAACAAGCGAACAGTCTATCTTACAAAAGTGATCCTCGAAGGAAGGCTTTTTCTTCTTAACCTGGTGGGCGAAACAAATTACAGCCTTACCCGAATCGTGCGCAGAGCTAGAGGGGGTGTGCAAAATCACAAAATTACGTTCAGCCCGACACTGCTCCAAGCATGGTTCTACATCCACATCGGCTTACTGGAGAATCGTTCAGGCGGAAACAGTTTCCAGATTTGCTCGACCGCGTATCAAAGAGCGCTCGGCTTCCGACCCGTACCTTTGCGGGGGTTCGAGTTCTTTTCCACTCTCTGGTGCCAGAAGACTTCTACCAGATGGCCAAATGTTTCGACGTGGACTGGGCCATCATAAGCTCCCCGGATGGAGATAATATCTCGATCGTCGGGATCATCGGGACATCCTACTACTGTCCGACGCGGATCATGCACCAATTCGGGGGAACTCCACGGATCAGAACAGCACCAACTAAATCATTTGATTCGATTGACCTGGACAACCCACCGCCAAGGGGCGTAATTCGGCGAGCAACAGCACACCTGGCACGCGTGTGGATGAATCTCACAGAGAAAGAGTTTGAACCATCCCTAAAACGTCAGGAGGACATTGATGCCCAATCGGGACGTTTCCCGGGGAAGAGCATCACTCCTGGGATCGCATTTGAAAACTGGCTCGATCATCGTTTATTCGTTAAACTTTTTGGTGCTCTTTGTAATAAACTTCAGTTTAGACGACGTTTTGCTGACTTGCTTTCTCTCTCTTGGATTGAATTCAATGTAATTACAATCCAATCATTGCATTAGACATGATCATGCATCATTACATATTATGCATCCAAAGTATCACATTGCTCAATGCTGATTCAACTCGTTTATCCAACCAAGGTACCAAACGGTTAAGATTGATCTACAAAGAAAACGTACGAGAACCCGCTCCACCCAAGCAGCTATGACCGACACCCCTCCATGCCGCACCTCCACTTCTTCAACTACTTCCGCTGTTAGTAGCTCTCTCGTGACCGCTGAGGCTATCCCAAGTACTCGTGTTGCTGTCTCGACTGTTACTACCGTGGGAACGATTCAAACATCAGCACCGGCGTCGCCTCTTGCCGGGCCGCTCGTTCTCGCCTCGTTATTCTCTAGAGCCCCGATCTTCACCATCGGGCCATCCACAGCCGGGGTCAATGCTCCAGTCTACATCCCACCTCTAACGGCTTTCACGACACCGGCAATTGAATCATCAATGGCTCCACCAGTGGTATCACCACTCAACCTCAACATGTCTGAGGCGGCCCAAAGCGCAGCCAATACTTCCTTGGGAGTCAAGGGGGAAACCCTCACAACCGAGCTGTCATCTCTGAAAATGATGATGGCTGAGTTCCTCCAGCGGCAACCAACAGCTACCCCTGCCGTTTCTATTGTCTCCCAAAACCCGCACCTACCACCCTACATGTCTGGGTCTTCGGTGCCAACAACGCATCACCTGTATTCAACCCGTACCCGTACCCGCCTTCGGACATGGCCGGATCGTCCACAGTAACACGACCATTTGCGCCATCAGACTTCCCTCAACCATCGACACTAGGGCAAACTCCCATACATGCCAGTAATGTTTGGGCCAACTCCCTACATGCGGACGTCTTTGCCCACAGAAGGGCCAACTCCCTACTCTCCAGTCGCCACTTCCTTCAACTTTGGGATTCCCGCGTCAACTATGGCAACCTCACCTCCACATGTGTAGTTGTCTGTGCCTAACCCCAGAACACGTAACACGGCTATCATTGATGAGCTCCTCGGGGAGCAAAGCTAGAACAATGCCTTTGAGACAAAGCTTGAAGCTAAGATCTCTTCCATGCATGAGGGAGAGTTACGCCGCCTCGCGAGACTAGAAGAACGTCTCAATGCGATCCAAGGGTACAAGACCCACACCTGGGAGTACAGTGACTACCAGGCCCCTCAGGTCCAGATATTGCCCAAGTCCAAGATGCCTGAGTTCGAAAAATTCCGTCGAACGGGGTGCCCGAAGTTACACTTGGAACATTTTTGCCACAACATGGCAGTGTACCCAGCAGATGACAAGTTTCGCATATCGATGATTCAAGAGAGCTTGGCGGAGTCCGCACTACACTGGTATTATACCAAGGATTTGAATCGGTATACGATGTTCAGGGAGTTGGCCTTTGATTTCTTGAATTACTACAGCTTCAATGTGGAGATGGCTCCGACAATATCGGGCCTACGAAAACTGAAAAGGTACCGTACCGAGGACATTAAACAGTTTTCCCACGGGTTCAGGCAGATAGCCTCTCAGATCAAGTCAGCTCTCAAAGAAAATGAATTGATTGATGAGTTTCTCCAGCTCCTGCCACGCGAATACTTGCCCTACATGATTGGACAGACCATTTCAACACTCTCCCAGGCGGTCATCAACACCGACAAACTCGATTGGGTAAACCGAGGAGGACTGATTCCCTTCCCTTCGACGAAACTAGTTGGTAAGCCTAAGCCCAAAGAGCTCATAGCCGCTGCAGAGCACAGTAAGCAGTTCATGAAAGCAACGCCACCGCCGACTTCTTATGCGCCAAGGTCGTATGTCGCGGCAGCAGTCCGACCCCCGGTACCCATTACTTATCGCTTCAGGCCTCCTACTCCTGTGACAACTTACTCCCAACCAAAGCAGCTCAACAAGAGCGTCCAAAACGCAGATTGGAGGATCTGACTCCTACTCCTGACCCGTTGGACGTGATGTTCGTTCGACTGAGAGACATGTGTTTCATCAAGCCCGTAGAGGCTAAAACAACAAACCCCTCTTCAATTGGCTACAACCCCAAGGCGGCTTGTCAATAACATTCCGGAGCATTGGGGCATGATACCAAGGACTGCATTGCCCTTCGTTTTAAGATTCAGAAATTGCTAGAGGATAGCATCATCACGTTCGCTGCACCAGTTACGACTCCTAACGTTAGAAGCAATCCCTTGCCAGAGCATGTCAATTACATTGGGGCCAACCCCTTCGCACCACTGACTGATCATGATGAAGAGGTGCACATGTACGTCATTCAAGGTAACAGAGGCCGGGGAAGAGGACGTGGATGTAGAGGTGCACACTATGTATCAGCACCCATCCCTCAACCTGATGGTTTCACCCCAGTACTTCCTCGACGACCCAAGACACCATATGACTATGTCCCGATAGGGGCTGAACAAACCGGGACACCTATTACGGTTGAAGCATCACCCCCAATGGAACCAAAGAATCCTATAGTCATTGGCCCAAGCAACTCGGCATCCGGTCCTAAGGTCGAACTCATCACTCGCTCAGGGAGGATAGTACCAGCTCCAGAGGCCCCGCCGCAAGCCGAGTCGTCGAAGCCCAAGGTGCCTTCAAATGAACAAATTCGCAAGGTGATCCATTAGTCAAAGGGAGCGATTACAACATTGTCGAACAATTGAGGAAGCAAGCTGCTCAAATCTCCTTGTTGGATCTCATCCATTCCTCCGACAAACACAGGGAAATGTTGGAGAAATTTTTAGCCGAGGTGCACGTGCCAGAACAAGTCGAAGTCAATGCACTATACTCATACATGAACGTCATGCTTGCAAATAACGCCATTACCTTCTCGGAAGATGACCCGCCAGAAGAAGGGGGCGACCACAACAAAGCTTTATTCATCACACTCAGGTGTCGCCACACCACAGTCTCCAAGGTACTCATAGACGGTGGGAGAGGAGTCAACATCATCCCCCTCACTGTAGCACAAAAGCTCGGTGTCAACATTAAGAAGCTTCCACCTTCCAGCTGACCATTCGGGCTTTTGATGGCGCAAAACGTCAGGCCCACGGCGAAGTGACCCTAGAGATCAAGGTAGGGCCTTCCCTCTTCTCTGCTACTTTTCAGGTCCTCGACACGGCGGGTTCCTTCAACATGCTGCTTGGACGTCCCTGGATCCATCAGGCTAGGGCAATCCCTTCAACGTTGCATCAATTGGTTCGATTCTCCTTAGACGGCAAACTCGTTATGGTCAAGGGAGAGCATACCTTGGAGCTTTGCCACGAGATTGACATGCCATATGTTGGTGAGCCGACTGGTGAGCCGTCAACCACTCAAGCGTTCGAGATGGCTAACAAGGTCAGGAAGGACTTCAAATCGGATCCTCTGATGAGCCGGGGCAACATTTGCGCGGCAAAGCAATTCATCATATTTGGATACCAGCTCGGCCAAGGACTCGGAGCACAGGGGAAAGACATCCGTCATTTGATCGACATCCCTATTCAACCAGGAACACGCGGTCTCTGGTCTAAGGGTACCGAACCAAGAAGACCAATGTGGACTGTCCAGGACCTGTGCTCCGGTGGTCGATCATCCGTTCGTTTCGTTCGTTCATCTGCAACTACGATAGAGGGCAAAGTCGCTTCCAAACAAGTCGAGAAGCTCAAGATCAAGGCACAAGAGTCTGAAGAGGAAGTCAACCTAATGGAAGCGTCGAACCCGACCGAGTCAGACATGCCGCTCGAAGGGAATGGCGTTTCGGATCTATCTGAAAACACCAAAGAACAAGGCGAAACCGAATCGGCATCCACCCCAGAACAAAATGAAGACATGATAGACGATCCAAAGTCGGATGGCTATCATGGTCTAGAGCAAGGTCTCCAATGACATGAAGAACCAAAGGAGATCATATTGCAAGAACCAGTCTCAATTAACATAGGAACGGAAAAGGACTCCAAGGAGTTCTTCATTGGCGCAAATTTACCAACGGATGAAGCCGAGAATATCGTCAACTTACTCAAGGAGTTCTCGGACGTCTTTGCCTGGTCCTAGTGACATGCTAGGATTAGATTCGGAAATAGTGGAACATAAAATCCCCACCGATCCTCTGATTCATCCCATAAAGCAAAAGCAACGCCGATACAAGCCTGAACTTGCTCTCGCAATTAAGGAAGAGGTCGACAAGCTCCTCAAAGTCAACTTCATCGAGGTGGCAAATTATCCACAATGGGTAGCCAACATCGTCCCGGTGATAAAAAAGAATGGAAATGTCCGAATTTGCGTCGACTACCGTGACCTTAACAAAGCAAGTCCCAAAGACGACTTTCCTTTGCCACACATCGACCTACTAGTGGACAATACCGCCGGCTTTAGTAGATTTTCTTTCATGGATGAATTCTCCGGGTACAACCAAATACGTATGGCCGAAGAAGACAAGGATAAAACAACATTCACAACGTCCGGGGGCACATTCTGTTACCGAGTCATGCCTTTCGGACTCAAGAACGCTGGGGCAATTTATCAACGCGTAATGGTAGTCTTATTCTATGACATGATGCACAGGGAAATCGAAGTCTACGTCGACGACATGATTGTCAAATCCAAAGTAGAGGAAGATCACACGATTGTTCTACGCAAGTTGTTAAGCGATTACGCAAGTACAAGCTTCGCCTCAATCCGGCCAAGTGCATCTTTGGGGCAACATCAGGCAAACTTCTCGGTTTTGTTGTCAGCAGCAAAGGCATCGAGATCGACCCCGATAAAATCAAAGCAATTCGCAACCTCCCAGCGCCAAAGTCAGTTAAGGAGATTCGAGGTTTCATGGGCCGCATCAACTACATTGGAAGGTTCATCTCCAACCTGGCAGATACGTGCAAACCTCCGTTCAAGAAATTGAGGAAAGATGCCGGATTTGAATGGGACGATGATTGTAAAGCCGCATTTGAACAAATCAAAAGTTATCTCACAGAATCATCGGTGCTCATCCAGTCAAAGCCGGGGCATCCACTTACACTCTACCTTACAGTCAGGGATAAGTCACTCGGAGCAGTGCTCGCCCAACAGTTATCAGGCGCTAAGGAGCATGCAGTTTACTACCTGAGTAAAAAGTTCACTGATTGTGAGTCCCGATATACGACTTCAGAGCGTACTTGCTGCGCACTCATTTGGGTTCTACACCAACTTCGACAATACACTCTTCATTAAGAAATTCTCCTGGTATCCGAGAGTGGTCCTCTTAAGTACCTTTTCGACAACCCAACGCTCATGGGAAGAGTCTCCAAGTGGCAGTTGCAACTAGCAGAGTTTGACATCCGATTTCACTCAACAAAATCGTTCAAAGGCAGGACAATTGCAGATCACATAGCAGAATATCCGGGAACGGATAATTCACCACTTGAGGTCAGACTGCCAGTTGAAAACATCCTACTAATGGAAACAGGAAAAAGATGGACAATGTACTTCGACGGCGCTGTCAACTCAACAGGTTCAGGCATAAGAGCGGTGGTGATATCCCCAGACGGACAATGCTTCCCAACGGCAGCCAAAGTTACATTCCCTTGTACAAATAACATCATCGAATACGAAGCATGCATTCTAGGCCAACTACGCGCACTTGACATCCAGGTGCAATTTCAGCACTCATTATCTCCCAGAAAAATGGAGCGTGGCGCACACGGGACCCAAAACTCATCCCATATCAGGACTACTTGCAGACGCTCATTCGTCGATTCATTGACATTGAGTTCAACTATCTCCCGCGGACAGACAGCCGTTTCGCTGATGCGCTCGCAACCCTTGCGTCAATAATCCCGTTAGCTGGAGAGATGGACATAGAACCTCTGCGCATTAACATCGTCGAAGACCCAAGCTGCAAGCACATTGAGTAGTGTCAGTCTGAGGAATCAAAGCCATGGTTTACGGACATCATAGTTTACCTGGAGACAGGCAATTTTCCCAAGGCACGGGAAAGGAACTCAAATTCATCTGGAGGATCGCAAGGGGTTACTTTCTCGATGGCGACATCTTCTACAAGAAATCCTTCACGACAACCCTCATGCGATGCGTCACCCAACAGGAAGCTCAGGAGATCATCTTCGAAATCCATTAAGACATTTGTGGACCGCACATGAACGGGTACGCCCTCACCCAGAAGATAATGCGTCAAGGATATTACTAGCTCACGATGGAAGCCGATTGCATCAAATACGTTAAGACCTGCCACAAATGTCAGTTCAATAGCGATAAGGTACATGTTCCTCCAACAAGGCTTTACCCACTTTTCGAACCATGGCCATTCTCAATGTGGGGCATGGATGTCATCGGACCAATCAGTCCTAAGGCATCCAACGGACACCGATTCATCCTGGTCACCATTGATTATTTCACCAAGTGGATCGAGGCACAGTCCTTCAAAGAAGTCACTGCAAACAACATTATACGATTCATGCGCACAAATATTATTACCAGATACGGGGTTCCAAAGCTGTTGGTCACCGATAATGGTACAAACTTCAACGGCAAACAAATGGATTCTCTCTGCATGGAGTTTCGAATCAAGCTTCTCCATCCTTCCCCGTACCGTCCACAAATGAACGGCACAGTCGAAGCTGCTAACAAAAACTTGAAGAAGATACTTCAGAAAACGGCAACCACATATCGCGATTGGCACGAGAAGCTCCCTTTCGCATTACTTGCCTACCGAACGACGATGCGCACCTCAACTGGGGCAACTCCCTTTGAACTCGTCTACGGCACCCAAGCAGTCATTCCAGCAGAGGTCAAACTACCGACTCTCAGGATCTCGTCTCAAATCAACATGACGGGAGAAGAGAATGCTACACATCAGCTCGCTCATCTTGACTTCATCGACGAGAAACGACTCACTGCAGCTCATCATGTGCAATGTTATCAACAACGCATGTCCAGAGCTTTCAATAAGAAGGTCAAACTAGTCAGATACATACCTGGGGACCTCGTTCTCAAGCAAATTCTACTAAATGCCAAAGATCCCAGAGGAAAATTCGCTCCAAACTATGAAGGACCGTTTGTAGTCAAACACACATTCCTAGGAGGAGCAACCATCTTAACGAAGATGGACGGAGGAGAACTGCCGCAACCAATCAATGCAGATGCTCTCCGACGCTATTACACCTAGATGGTGTCAAGGTTTCGAGCTGGAGCTTCGAAACGAACGTTATCGGCAAACTTCTGCCTATCCTCACAGGGTAAACTAGGGCAAGAACTGACAATATACATGAAAAGGGAGAATCATATAATTATCACTCTCTTCACCACATTAAATGGAATTACATGAGCTTATTTCGTCTATGTCCTTAGTCTTGTGAGTAGGTACAAGAACTCCTCACATGAAAGGTACAGAACTCCTATGACAAAGGCGAGGGTAGCAGGGTGGCAATGCTTCGAGTCAAAGTCTTGTTGCAGTTTCATTAATCCTTCGATTCCATCGGACGAAGACGCAATAGCGAAACAAAAAGGGAAGTACCAAAACTCTACTTTACCTTTTGTATATGCGAAATTACATGAGTAAATTTCGTTTCTACTATAATAGAAACAAGTTACATAAATTCACTTGTTTTCTCGCCATTGCTTGTTACGTACAAGAGCAACCTTACACAACAAGCATAAAGCATGAGTAAGGCTTCGCCAATCCTTCGATTCCATCGGACAAAGATGTTGTCGGAACAACATGAGAGGGAGTATTAAACCAATTTCTAATACTTTCTTGTCGGAACAAGTTACATGAGCTTATTTGATTCCGCCCTTTGGGCGTTTGTAGGTACATGACCACCCTATATCACGAACAAAGGCGCAGGCGGCTGGGTGGAACATTTTGAACCAAAGTTTCGAAATTGTCTTTGTCATCTTCAAGGACGGCCACATGAGGACTGGGACTTGACCTGGGCTATGAGAGTACATGTGCCTTCAATGGAATTCATACACGAGCACTACCTCAGAACACTAACTCCAAACAGGTTTACGTACATGAAGGTGGTCATTTCTTAAGCATTTGTGTGCCATTTGCATTTAACCATCAATTTTTAACAAATGTTTCTGGGTGAGAAATGGAGAAGGCAAACCCATTCCCAAACACTCACCCAGAAAGACGAGTGTAAACACCGTGAGATTTTCCTATAAAAGCGTCTGGGCGGATGAAAAATCCTTTGACGAAAGATGCTCAAACTGGGATGAGATCAAACATTCTTTTTACCGCAAACACGTCAATTATTATTTGTCTCAGAACCAAAGTTTATGTGTTCGTCACTCTCACTGAGTCTACAGATCACCTCGCATCAAAGTTGCTGGAAATCCTGTAAAGCCATAAGTGGCGTACTATAGAGATAACACTTCCTCAAGGTTCGAGCAAAAAGGTACCACTAACAGATTTGTGTGCCAGTCGAGTCGTTTCTAAGGACAAAACATCTTCATCAACCCACCAAAAAACACAAATCGGAAAAACTCTTAGAGAATATCTTCAATATACCAATAAATATGGGGCATATCCCGCACGTTAACAAAGAAAAAATAAAATTAGCGCAAAGACTGAAGCCTTCAAGAGCAAAACGCAAAATAAAAGAGTAAAATTACAACACCTGGGCCAACATAGACGGTCGCAAGAGCAAAGGTGTTATTCCAAAAATAAGAAAAACATTCCCGAAGAAACACATGAGCCATTCGCTAATCCTAACGGAACGCCTTGATTGGCCCACTATCTGAAAAACGGAGAATTTGCTCAAACGGTGAAATCTCTACAGTTCAATAACTTTTGATAAGGTCCTTAAAATCCTTATCACAAAACAACGATTTTTAAACCAGGCAATAATTTATTTGACCGGCACATGAGCATCCAAGTCAAAGGAATTTTGAAATCCAATCAAGATGGCTTTCCGAAATAAGAGTGAACCATGAGAGAAGTCAAGAAGTCCTTCACCAAACTTACTCAGAAACAATCTCTTCAAGTTTCATCAAAATGAAACATGTCATACATTAATGCAATACATGTTTGATTATCCCCGTAGTTCACGGGGTCTCATTTATAACTCACAATTTTCTTGTTATGATCCCAAAGTGACCAAAAGTGCAGCTCGATCAAGAGTACCTCGAATTCACGATTTGGGGTATCTATGATATCCTTGTGTAAAAATTTTCCAAAAAAATTCTCTCACAATGAGGGGCAAACTGTAGATCCCCAAATCGTGCCTTGTCCTTCGAAGAATGATAACAATCAGAAAAGCGTGGGTAAAGGGAAAATAATCGGTGCCACACTTACACTAGCAATGCACTCCTTTTCGACTCCAAGAGTTTTTTTTTTCAAGTTCTCTTCTCGTTTCCTCGATTCAACCAAAGTAGCAACATGGGCAGATTGATCTAGCCTATACTCCAACTTTGCAGCCTCAGTAGAGGCCTTGGCTTCCTCGGCCTTGTTAGCATTTTTTTTTCTTCTTTTTTCTCCAGTATCAGAAGGCCCATATGGTGTTGGTAGTCGAATATCTAGTCGACATTACGCAGGCTCAAGAAATCCCGGTTCTTCCTCCCCCAAAAAAATAAAAGATATTACCCCACTCAACAGAAAATCACGGAGCCCATTTTTCCAACCAGCAACGGCTATCCCACGTTCAGCCCCCTCAACGGCTCCCCCATGATCCTCCCCAAGATTTTGGGAGATCTTCCCAATACACAACCCCCTTCGGGGATTCTTTTTATTTACACATAGGCTTTGATCAGAGGGGGGTAGACGCACAAAAGAAGAGGATTGCTCCGTCCATTTTAATTATTATCTGATTATGCATATATTTCATTTGATTTGTTATTGTCTGATTGTATGTTGTTTGAACATTAATTTGATAATAAATAAATAAATTACTCGAAAATCAAATCATATCTTCACTTATTTTCTAATTGTAATTCTTTAACATGTCTTAAATTAGAATTTTCTAATCTTTTTTTTTTTTGTTTTCATTGCATGAATATCTGAACATTATTTCACGGATCGACAAGACGAATCTTGAAGGCGGAGCACAAGACTGGAGGCACGCGGGGAACATACCATGACGGAAGTATATTTCGAAAGCTGCCCCAACTGACGAGCTTGGCCGATATAAAGCCTCCCGCAGGTCTCAGATACATGAGGGAGGTGCGGGCCTCCCGATGTTTTTTTTTTTTATTTCCACATGTAACGGGTCGTGGGCCCAAGTGCATAGGCCCACGATCACCGCCCTTTCCCGCTCCCTTTGATCTAAATTCTTGATCTATGGTTGAGGTGCATGCTATTAGGATTTTAAGATTTTATCATCGCACGCCGTTTGCTAAACACACATGAGTTCGGGCCCAAAAAGCCCGAATTGGGTTCAACGCCCGTAAAACATTGACATGACACATGAGTTCGGGCCCAAAAAGCCCGAATTGGGTTCAACGCCCGTAAAACATTGACATGAGTCCGGAGTCATGCCAAGATCGAGTCCAACACCCGTTAACAAAAAGCAAACTTTTGAAGCAAACGTCACCTTTTCGCATGTCTAGATGTAAGAGTTAGTAATTAGGAATCCCCGAATCCTACTCTGGTTTTCCGACTTAAACCAGGTTTTCAAAACTAAGTCGGTGGCGACTCCGTAATAGTTTACCTAGTTTAAATAACAACATACTTTCTATGGAGCCATTTTTGGATGAGGGACTGATGACACGAGCCGCTCCCGAGCCCTCCCGAACAATCCTTTGTGAGGCCTATGCACAGCCTTTCGCCCGTCGCCTTCAAAGAATTGGAGACGGTTGGCGAAAAGCCCCGCAGATCCATTCAGGAACCAATGGAGGATTCAACCCAATTCCCTTTCATAGTATCCAACGTTCGAGTCGCGACGTCGACAGGTTGGGCCTTGGGGAGAGGACCCGAACCTTCGGGTTGTCCGAACCGCCGTGCGCATGCTAGACCGGAAGGCGCGCATACATAAAACTAGGGTTCGACCGTGAGTGTCGGAGTCGCAAGTTAGAATGTGTTTGGAATTAAACAAAAAAAGATGGTCATATATTTAAAGAGTATTGCTTTAGAGTGTTGATTTTAGCCATTTAACTAGCTTTCCGCCTTTTACAGGTTAACGGAGATTTTGGATATGTTAATCGCAACTAGTTAGAATAAACGGTAAAATATATATATAATCCTTAATGATGTTTTAGTACGAACCTTATAAAATGTTTCACTTTTTATTATAATATGATTAATTTCAATAATTCGTAAAACCATAGGTCCTTGTAAGAAAACCTTCGGATACCGAACTGGACAACAAAATAACACCGAAAACCAAACACGGTTAGGAAAGGAAATGTGAAAATACGAAAGACATGGATCATGAAAAGGATGGATAGATGGGGGAGCCCACTTTCGCTTTGCATAATTGATCTCCCTAGGACCGTGTCCTTTGTTCTCGTGTCCTTTCCTCACCCCCTATCTCCAACCCAATCCCCCCAAATATCTTTTTTCTCAAAACCTCTCTTCTATTAAATCAATTATTACGAAAACCAGGTGTTAAATCCATCGGCCTTCCATTTCAACCACCACCTACACAATCGCTCTTCTTAATTGTTGCACCATTTTCATGTGGGTGGAGGAGACGCACCTTTTAAGAGCACTGACCGCCAATGAATCAAATTATTCAATTTGGGCCTGTCTGTACCCAAGAAACAACAAACAAAGCCCCCCACCCCAACTGCTTTCGTTCCTCCAGTTTGTCTGCTTTCCAAACGTTGGTCCGCCCTCACTGTAATAAAAACAACTAGATATTAAATTGATAAATATAATTTATTATTAATTATTTCAACCAATCTACACCCACCCCTTTCATCCCGCTTTTATCTCCAAATTCTTTTTACCCCTACATAATCGCAAAAATTATAGAAAAATAAATTACATATTACATATTTTGCGTTTTATAAATTAAAAAAAAATTAAAATCTGGCATTTTCGAAGCCGTGCAAGTCGCTGACACGGTTCATGGACTTCCTCATGATGGCGACCTTAGCCAGCTTCTCCGCTGCCCTCCAAGCCGACGTCGGTGTCAGCGCCTCCCCTTTCTCCTCCGACCCCGCTTCCCTCCTCCTGCTAACCCCCTGACGTTCCTGCCTCAGCCGCTGGAGTTCCCCTAGCTCCGCCTCCAGGCACCTCACGAACTCCTCTCCCCCTCCACCGCCCGACCCCGACTGCCCCACCAGAACCCTCGCCGAGCTCAACAGATGATAAGCCCCGGACGTGTCCCGGCTCGACTCCACGAGCCGCCTCGACTCCGCTATCGCGCGTGCCGTCACGTGGAGGTTCTTCAGCCGTTGGATGCTACTGCCGCTGGGGCGTGATCCGACGGCCACTGATTGCGGCTTGGGGACGGGGAGAGGGGACTCGCGCGAGTACACCAGCTGGCGTGTGGATGGTTCCTTATAGGACGACCCCACGGAGATGACATGGTGAGCGCCGCTGCAAAACGACGGCGCTTTAAGCTCCACGAGGAGTTCCCTCTCCTCCTCCGCGAACAGGTCGCCGACTCGGACTACGCCCGACCCTAGCGCTGCTGGCCTCCCCATTAGTGAATACACGCCGGTTATCTCCCCCGGATCAGAACCTGGGAATAACCCCAGCTGCAGCCTTAGATCCTGGACCGCCACGCTCAGTAAACCGCTCAGGCACCGGCCAAACTCCTCATCCTGCTGTGTTGTCCCCTGACCGCATGTGCTGCCCTCTCGGAACCCGATCGCGTGGACCGGGATGCTCCCGTAACGTGTGGAGGACACCACCATTGTAGAGGACGGGGATTGCTTTTGCTTTGAGGCGCTCGCGTGCACCCGCTGGTCATGGCCGTCCGACAGGAGCATTATTGCGGCCGTCGGATTCTTCTCCCTCCGATCCTCAAGGACCTTGGCTGCCTTCCTCAAGGCATCATTCACAATGGTCGATTGGCCGGTGCACCCGACCGCATCGACGATCCTTCTCGCGGAGCATCTCCCGGACACCGTCATCCTCGTCAGGGGTAGCAGCCTCTTAGAAGTGGAGGAGAATGCGACTATGGACAGCCGATCGGAATCTCCCAGGGAAGATATGAGGACACGCATGGCACGCTTCATTGATCTGAGCTTCTCACCGTTCATTGCTGTCCCAACATCGAGTACCGCGACGAGGTCAACGGACGCCCTGGGTGTGGCCATAGAGGATGGAGCTTTGATCCTTAGAACTACCGCATAAGTTCCGTAGGCCTTGTTCATGGAAATGACAGCTGCTTCCGGGAGCAAGCTGACCTCCACATTCCTATCGATGTTGCCATCCCTTCCACAAATGATGCCATTTTTGCCATCCACCATGAACCCCTGAAAGTCAACGCTGCTCTGCTCTTCTTCACCTTCTTCGGTCTGCTCATCAGACTCCAGGATGGGGATGAACCGTGATCCGGAAGACGGAGATAGCAACGGCTCGTCGTCATCATACACACGGATAGATGGTGGATTCGTGCCATGCTTCTGGCGTTTGACAACCTCATCGACAAAGGAGGGAGAAGGAGAATGGAGCAAGGGGAGGTCGTGCCACGTAGTGTTGCAGACCGGGCACACAAGGAGGCAATTATTCTGGACGTGAGATGCAATGCACGGGAAGTGGAATGCGTGAGAGCACTCGGCTGTGAAAATAGCCGTCCCCTGTCCTGCCTTCATGTTCTGCAGGCATATCCCGCACCTGGTCTGCGACCGTCCGTCGGACAGAAAAAGCAAGTCAGTGCGTCAGATTCAACAACGATGATCACCGTGAACATAAAAAGACGATTGGAAGGAAGGGGGGAGCCCCTACTTTGGAGAGGCGGAGGGTGGACTTGAGGAGGAAGAAGCTTGGGGAAGGGGACTTGGGGGAGGAAGGCGTGGATGTCTTGGGGGGGAAGGGAATGCTCCCCCTGGGACTACCACCCGGGACGGAGGGAGACGGGGTAGAAGCAGAAGGGGTGGAGGGGGTGGTGCGGCAGCGGAGGTTGGCGGTAGAAGTGGGGTTGGGAGGGACACGAGGGGTGGAAGGGTTAGAGAAGAATCCGAACTTGGAGACAAAACGGGGGGTGGTATGGCCAGGGGTCCTCCTCCCGTCCTTGACGACGGAGGGCTTAGACGTCTTGGAGGAGTAGTTGGAATCGTCGTGTTTGGGGAGGGAAGTGCAGAAGGCTCTTCTCCAACCGGAGACCACCATTTGCTTCTTTCTCTTCAGATCTTGGGGAAGGGGAAGAAAGAGGGGGGTGGTGGTGTTAAAAAAGGAGACCGAAGAAAGGACTCGGGTTTTAAGTTCACAGACAGGATGGAAGATGGAGATGATAATGATGGAAGAGCCTTTTTCATATCCCCTGCACTTTTTTTTTTTTTAATTATATTTCATCTTTTATTCCTTTTCTTACCGATTCCCTTAACTTTACCTCCACAACCTCGGATCATCTGTGTAGATGGTAAAAAATAAAAATAAGGAAAACAAAAGGCTGATGGTGATGAGATTCAACTGCGACTGGGATTTCGATTCATAGTAGGAAGAAAAAGAAGCTCGTAAAACGCATTACACCCTGCCTGACATTTGTTTTAATAAATAATAGCTAATGTACTAATAGTATTATTACAACATAGTCACAACATCTGCTTTTTTTTTTGGTTTGGTCTGGTGAAGAAGAGTTACGGGATTCTCGAAAGCTCATCGCTTTGATCCTAATCATGTTTTATATTATAAAAGGAAAAGGAAAAAAAAAAGGCAATAATGTTATTAAATATGTTTATGGGATGGCGCATTTAAGTGGGTATCGTAGGAAGACCAGGAGAGATGGACGGGCGGGCATTCAATCTAATCCTTCCTTTTATACATCCCACGTACATAAAACATCGAGTCATACACCAAGTATTTGACCATAAGGATGTGGTTGGCCATATGTATTCATTTTCCTTTTCTTTTGTGGGGGGTAAATTATTGTTGCCGGAGAACAGAAACGGGCCAACATCAACATCAACAACGAAAAGGAGGGGGTGGGGTGGGGGGGGATGGGATCATATAATAATGAACTTTCATATAAATTATGAGATATAATTTTTCGATTTTATATCCGAGATTTGAATGGTATCTCAATCATGGCAATTCATTCTAAATGGGTCCACGTGGGTGGTGCCCAAAGATTCATATTTTGTGATGATGATTATGATGAACCGTCATCATAATAGTGAAATTTCATGTCTCGAGGTTAATTATTCCCCCACTCCCCCCCCCCCTTTTGGCTTTTCTCATTTGGAAAATTGGGATTAGAGAACCAAAAAAACAAATCAAATTTTGACTAAGAACTTTGCCCCCCCCCCCCCTCTCCTCCTTTTGTACTAAATTAATATCTTATCTGAATCCGTGAAAGAAATAGACCCACCTCGGTTGGCAACTCTAACCTAAATATATGGACATGCATGCATACCTCCTAATCAACCTGCGTCTTATGGGATTACACTCTGATTGAGTTTGTTGTGCAATTAATAATATCTGTACCGAATTCCATCCCCCCCAACCCCACCCAGCGTACATTCGTGCCTAGTAAAAATCATTGTTTTCATCTTTAACCAAATATATGTGGACATTATAAGGTCGTACGATTTTATATTGATAAGATCCAATCGAATCAGCATTGATTATGCCCGAAAAACGTTCGTGCTTTGCTTCTAAGGAAAAACAAAAACACAATCCCTTGATAATTGTAGGAAAAAAAAAAAACGAACCAACAGTGTATTGGAATGCTGCCGAGAGAACTCAAAAATCTTAAGGCTTTTTAAATTAACAACTTTGGAAGATGGAAATCGTAGACACAATCATTCGTCCGCCTGATTGCTTTTTTTATTGACTGTGCCCTCCAAAAAAAAAAGTGTAATAGAATTTCACCTAGTTATTAAGATTATTACAGTCCCCGGGATGGGAATTGTTGGATTAAATAAAATGGGGGGAAGTCACATGTCCCCCCAAAATCCTCCTTCGATGACACGTTGCAATCAAAATGAAATTATTGTTATTATTTGGACCGACCTAACACTACTATCAGTGAATAGAAATTTCTCTGGAAATTGTAGCACATTTTCTTGTCTTTTTTCTTTCGATTTGACGGGACCAATATAATACTGACAAGATGAAATTTCGCAGAAACTCCTCCTCAACGGAAATCAGCAATCGCCGGCGCTTTCCCTCCCCCGTGAACCAAGAAACCTCAACCCCCTCAAAAAAATATTCTCTCGTCTTTCAAATTCCATACCAAGGACCGGATCGAACCGGTCCTGACCGATTCATGTTCGACCACGTTTGAAAGCTTGACGCCGTTAACTTCGCCTCCCCCTTCCCGACGGGGGCGTCGCATCGGGAACTGCAGATCTGATTTCGACAACGTCAGTCCGACAGATCCCCTTCCCAAATGTAAAAAATATAAATAAATAATATAATAACAACGAAATTGTTTATGATTTGGGTCAAATAAAAATGATGGACGTATGATTCCAAAATCACAGTGTTTGTCAAATCCGTAGGGGTTGGAAGGGGGGTTGCCGCTGGAAAAGACGTCCCCCCCACCCTCTCTGCAATCGGGGAGTCAGACAGACATCGTAGACTCCGTTAGTTTATATTTAGAGAGATAAGCGATTTTGTTATATGAAGTAATTAGTGTGAAATAAGTTGTCTTCAAAATAAATTTAATAATTCATCCCCGGTTGATTTTTCGTTTGGATGTGAAGCTGGTTCAAAATCCAGCCCCGCCCACTGACCAATCTCAAAACTCAATTTTTAACAAAGAAAAAGGGTGAGATTGTTCGTTCCCAAGTGATGGCAATTGGGGGAACTCACTGTTACTGTTGGCGGGACAATGCTTTTTCCCAATCGAAGAAGAAGGATCTGATGAATTTTGTTCGGAGGTGCACAGCTTTTTCTAACATCATTTGTCCTTTTCGGGTCATGTGTGTAAGAGAATTGTTTTCTTCTTCGTCCTCCCCCACCATCTCTGCAAGCACATCATCCATGGACCTGGCCATTTACTGTTCGTGGCTCGTAAAACTAAAAATACTCCTTTTTTTTTCTCCACTCCGACTCGATAAACCTCATAAATGAAGTCAAAGAAACGCAGTCAGGCTCAGATCTTATGAAAAAAGGAGAGGAAAGAAGACCTTTGCGTACGCCTTAATTTTCAAGGGTTTTTTTTTCAAAACATCAATTTATTTTCACAACTTTTAATTTTCGAGTGTTTTGTCGGATTTTATTACTAACTTTTATTTTTATTTTAATTTTGGTCAATTTTGAATTGTATCGCGCCTAAGCCAAATAGACCTTAATAGATAATTTTCATTTATCGACTAAAATATAAAATTAAAAATTAAAAATAATAGTAAATAATATTGAAACCTCTCGTATGTCTTTTTTAGTTTAAAATTTTGATGGACAAATCAAGTGAATTGGAAGCTAAAGTTGGACGATATTTGCTGATGCTGTCAAAAAATATGCAAAATCGACGAAGGTCGGATGATACTTGTATTATGAGGCGAATGAATGAGAGGTTGAAAGTCCATTATCATAGGATACGTGTTAGACTATATTAAGGCCTTTTTGGCTTCCGCTAGAAGAAATTCAAGATCGGGAAAAATCAAAATAAAAATAAAAATTGGTGATAAAATTATATATCAAACTAAGTAAACGACAAAATAGAAAGTTGGCTCAAAGTTGATGCCATGATAATATATTTTTCCTTTTACTTGTTACAAAAATATAATATCCATTCTAAATTAGTGTTGCGATAAGCTCAACATAAAGCAAACCGCTTTTAACCTAGATATGTAGCGAATTTCGGACTATTCTTGCGAAAACGGGCTCGGAAAAGCTTTGGTCGTTCTCGGAACATTTGGAAAACCACCGGCAAATTCCCCGGGGGGGTAGTGACACTGTGTGTGCGTTTTCACGGTTACCCATTTTGCACAACGTAGGGAGTCCACCATCTTGCTTATTGATGGGAGAAACGGTGCCACATGAACGTTCCTTTGAATACCCGCAAAACATGGTGTCGCTTTAAACATCGGCTCGTTTTATTTTACTTATTTATTTTTAAGTTTGGGCGTGCCCCTCTTAATGGGAAACCCTGGGACATATTGACTTGGAGGATTAATTTTTGCCTGTTGGATCTCGGTGCTTCCGAACTCCATGGCAAAGTCGAACAGGGTGCTGACACTAATATAAATAAATAAACAAAAAATTGTTTTGAGTGATTTTTTGGGAGGTTCATATCTTGAGAGATGACTGTAAAGCAAAGTGACTGACTGTGCGTATTCCTCACATAAATTTAAGCACGAGGTTGTCGCCTGATTTTAACTTTGCTTGCCGGTTCAGAAAAATAGTTTGGCCTTGAAAGGACCAACCTTTGCACATGAAAGGGGTGAGACATGCCCACTTGATCCCCAAAACATTTGTTTAGCTTCCAAAAATATGGAGGGTGGAGGCAGGCGGATAAGAACTTCTGAGGGTGAGATGTGTCCTTCCTCACTCCTCCCTCCCAAGGCTGAGACACTGGTAAATCATGACTACCCTCCCCTTTTTGAACATCAAATTTGCTACCCAATTACTCGCTAGCAATCAAAGCTTTTGGTCCACCCATAATTAGATCGATGGTGATAAAATCAGAGGCACTCCAATGATGCCCTTATTCTTACAAGACTAATTAAGGTCAAAGGGTCTAGGAATCCTTGCCCCCCCCCCCCAAAATGTCTTTCGATTCTTTGGGGGTGGTTATGCAATTGGGTGATTGGTGGGAGGCTGGAGAATAATTAGTGTGTGCCACCTTCCTATGCATTATGCCCCCCCCCCCCCCCAACTTTTCCATTTCTAAAAGTTTGGATGCATAATTGGGGGGGGGTTGGTTTATAAAGAAGGAATTCATATTTGTAATAGTGTGGGAAAAGGGATTGTTTAACTTTGGTGTCGGTTGTTTTAGTGGCTGTAATTATTTCGAGCACGTGACAAAGTGGGGGAGAGCCTCAATTTTGTCTGAATCAAACCCAACAACTGTGGACTGCTGATGAGGAATCATATCTAGTGCGACATCGGATTCGAGCTAAAGTATTAGCTAGAGTCAATTATGTTATAGATTTATGATATTTGACCATGATACATGAAGCTATTTCTTTATATTCCTAGTGGATCATAGACCGTGTATCACTAAGTCACTAGGGTATTTACCCATACTACAAGGTATGTCAATGGGCCCATGGCTTAAAATCAAAGTACTGTCCGTGACAACAATAAAAAAATATTATAATATAATTTTTTTTGAAAAAGAAAAATCTCCTTATTTCAACAAGAAACACCTAATGTCATCGTTCATAAATTAAGTTCTATATATTCTGTAAATTCAAATCATGTTTTATTATATTTTATTGTCTTTTAAAATTATATATTGAATGGACGTACATTTTTTGGTTAAGAATTATTTACCACATACATTTATTTTTACGGAACGTGTTTTTGGTTTGATTTTTTAAATTCCGAATAAATTAGTGAAAAGTTACTTGAAAACGAGGTTCTATTGTACGATTAGAATTTCTTCTTGAAATTTTCATATTGCTTTTCATTATTTTATAAAACGTCTGATTCAAGCAACCGTGTTAAAAAATGTCATATTTTTCTTACAAATTTACCTTTTTTAATAATTTTTAAATTTTGACAAATTTTTATTTTATTAAATTCTATATAAAATTTTTTTTTCCAATTTTGTAACTTCTGTTCACCGAATAACTTGATATTTATTTTTATAACATTTATGTAGTTGCCGTACTGCTTTCCATATGAGTAATAAAAGGCGACCCTGCTAGTTCGGAAATGCCATGCGTTGGTCTGGAAATTCTTATGGTTAAGAAACTACAGAAATACTGTAGAACCGATTTTGTTCTTCATATTTTCAGACTCATTTGAATAATTCAAAGCAACACTACGTCTAACCAATATAGTTGAGAGGTTGCCATCGCTCTACCATAACCTCCGCTCAACTACTTGCCTCCTTACAATCTCCACTACAGTGGGCGCAGAAATAGTCAGCCCCGACAGCAATTCCGATCGTCATCTTCACCGGTTCTACTTTCCCGCGCCGCATGGTGGTGCAACTCCTACTTGTGGATAAATGACAGCTGTATGTATATGTTAGTTTGTGCATTTACGTGCCAAACATTGTATGTGGATAAAGTGTAGTTGTGGATAAATAATTAGAAGACGAATATATGTCATTGATTATTTTATTTTTGTGCACCTAAAATTATTAATGAGAAAATATCACAGATTAATGAATATATTAATATGAAATAGTCTTTGATAGGATAAATGTCTAGAGGGAATATAGATATCTAGAACATCACTAAGTATAATTAAGGTCACAATAGACGGATGAAAAGTATATCCGATTTATACTTATGGGTACCCTGAAATAAGGCATACTAGACACGACCCATATTAGAGGACACCACATATTATATATCATTGGCCAATCCTCTTTATGAATGAGTGTAACTAATATTTTGATTTGATACTTTTATTTATTCTATGCGTGGAGTTTACGAGCTTTGACGTCGTTAAAAATAATTTTTAGTTGGATTATCATCAATACGATTGTTTAACGTGTGACAAAGACTAAAGAGAATATTGTTGAGTCAATATAGGATCTATATCTCTTTTGGATGAGAGAATTGACATCCTTATCGCTAAATAAAGAAATCAGTGGATTTATATCTATGGTCATGGTAGAAATATTTTACATTCAAGCGAGTCTTTTATATCTGAGTATTCAAGCCATACAGTTAATTCAGTAATGATGTATTTTGCGGCAAATAAATTGGGATGTCTGTTAGATAAAGAAATTAACTTAGAATGTCATAGTGGTTTATGATTTAAAGATTGTAATTCTAACACGTTGAATAACTAAAAGTTATTTCTATACGGTTATCTTAGCTTGTGTATTGAATTACACTGTCTTCATGTCTTCTTTGGCCGCTCCCCTAAATCAAACAGTACCGGCCACTTATTTGTCATGACAGCTTCTAAGCAGATGGCAGGTTCCATAGAATTTGTGTGAATGGGGGATGCTCGTCGTGGTGATATCAAAGTAAAGGGAATTTAACACAGTTTCGATTCTGAGGGGGGGCGATGTGGCAACTTATGGCACGTAAGTAGAATGTACAAAAGATGCATTGATTTCACCCTCAGCTCACTCTCTTCTTTCTCTTCGTAGGCTTGGATTGGATGGGTTGTTGTTGTTTGGTCCCCATCCACAATTGAAGCCGTCCTATCGAAAGTGTTGGGTTCTTCTCTCCATTTAATACATTTAAGCGATTAGATGATGGTGGGGGAGTAGTGTCTGTCTTTTGAAGGCGGTACGTCTCAATGAGTTGCGGCTCCTAGCCAGGCATTTAGGCTAGCACCAACCAAATTACACCTTGAAATGTAAGTATGCGACATGTTCTCATAAATAACTCGATAATTGAAGGCCCCGGTACGTGCACTAGAAGAGAAGTTCCGGTGCAGAGAAGGTTGTTGTACAATAGCCGACGCCAACTGTCCTAAAAGTTCGTACTTTTAGTAGAAAGCGTGACATATTTTATACTTATTTTCAATAAAGGTAACACTTGTAAGGAAATCACGCTTTTAAGTATATATGCGGAATGGTGTAGGTGAGATTCAGATGTCTATACATACACCCATTCGGGATCATCGATTTTTAAGATACGAAAAAAAAAGATACATACCGTACCTAATTAGTAAGCCACTTTGTCTTCATCTATTGGCATATCACTACAAATAAAGCCACTTTGATAGCCAAACAATTACAAGAACTCCACTTGCTCACATAAATACCCATTATGAATACCTTCCTTATGTTTGCCAAACCAACGAGTCAAATAACACAACATTCTTTAACCAAACAACAACCATTGTATTTACACCCTCTCAATTTGACATCTTATAAATGTTTTAAATTTGTAAGTGATATAATGGCTTTTACACATCTGAGAGTAACATACTTTAATACAATTAAATCCAATCTTTCGTACCATCTTCACAGCATATATGTGATCTTGACCAACCATCCATGATATAATAACGATGAATTTCTTAATTTCGACAAAATTATAGAACACGATCTTAACAACATTACTTTGATTTTAATAATTTATTTCAAGGATAATATTTACTTTTCTCAATATGCTTCGATTTGATTTGTCAAACTAGATAAAATCAAGCCATCAAGGCTTTCGTGGGGATAAAACTCAATCCGCGACATTGGAATAAAAAATAGCATTAAACTTCACAGACTTGCCCACTGCACTTGAGCAAAGATGGTTCCTTCGTTAGCAATATTTCCACCAACCCAACCTTGTAATATCATCAGTTAATTACGGACAATGTACTTGACTTTAGCAACCTATAAACACTCAACATTCTTCTATCGGACTAAATCGTCCATTAGTTGATGACTTATTAAGCCTCCCCCCCCCCCCCCACTAAACTCAAATTTACACGAGTTTAAGCAAGAAAATGTCATAAAAATTTAGTATGTATTTAAGGATGCAAATGCATGACTCTATTTCATTAATAAATGAGATATATCTATCATTTAAAATCAAGAACGAAGAAGAATGTTCTCCTCGCACCATATTTACGTAGGTCGTAAAATTGCTCATCCACTTGACAGGTGATTTACTCCTAATAGAAACTAATAGTTTCTTCTTTTCCTTTTCTTTTTAAAATTGTAAATACACGAAAGTGGGCGACACTCGTATGTACTCGAGTTATCACTGTTTTGATTCAACGAAGTCAACCCAAGTCTACCGCAACTTTAACAAAATATTGACCTTCTTCGTTATCCTTCGTCCTCATTATGATTATACTTTGTTTAAATCTTTATAAAGATCTATTAGGCAAATGTGGTTAACGACATAATTTTGAAATCTTGTCCGAGGTAGTCTCGAGATAACCAAATCTAAAAGTGGATTTGAATAATCTCACATTAAATCAAAGCACCAATTCTAAATTGACATTAATATCGGGTTATCAAGAACCATATCAATCAAATTTCTTGATAATTATCTGCTCATTCGATCCTAAATCGAATTTAACTACCTAAAAAGATAGATTTCATACGAGTTACGTTCATAAAGTTTAAGAAAAGAGCTAATGTTCAAAATTGATGAAACAAAGGCAACACATACTTTATCAAGGTAATCGATTTTTAGGACACAAAAAATCATGTAAAATTACAACACAACTAAAAAAATGTAATTATTAATCCTTTAAACTGACTTCATCAATTGCCCGATTGGATATGTAAAAGGTAGACTGAAATCCCTATTTGTGTCTTACTCTACTTGATTTGCGTTATATTCTATTAGGATTAGGACAATTGAGAGAGGTACCTAGCACCTACAAATATATGGTGTGACGATCCTTTCATGAAGAGTGTCAACATATTGGGCCTACGTCATAAAACTTTCGAACCACATTAATAATAAAATATGACATATGCAAAAAACCAATTAAAATAAACGTTTGAACCTTAACTTGACACAACACTTTTGACAAAAACTTAAGTTTGTAATTAATTATTATAAAGTAATTAAAATAAAATTCAAACAAAATCAAGTAGGCAAAGCTTAACCCGCGGACACAATGTCGGTCAGACCTCTCAATATCCAAGAGAACCAAGCTTGGACCACCAAGGCTGTATCCGTGTACGGAGTTGAGAGATGAATGCATACAGTGGGGGGTGAGGTGCATCATATCAGATGTCGTTTTTCACGTGACGTTTGGGTTAAAATAGGGTTCCGACTGGAGGACAAGGTCTTATTATAGGGTTCGTATTATCTCTACCTACCGGACGTTACCTGTTCGTTCTGTTATTTAAAATAGTCGGAAATAATTGCACAACACTGTACGTACTCCTCAGCACCACCAATTATATTTGATTGATTCGATCCGTCCACAATCATGGTCAAGCAGCTGATGATAGACTCAATCAATTTGCAGTGGGGTGGGAGGACTGAGGAGCGGATCATGCAAAAAACACAAAACAAAAGAGATAAGAGATAAAAGCGTTTTTGTTTAAGGGACTTTTATTTTAAACAGCAAATGAATTAAAAAGTTTGTATATTGCGAGTAGTGTGTTGTTTGTGTTCTTGAAGGAGGGGGGGGTGGGGGGAATGGGTACAAAGTTCCAATCAAGAGGTTTTTGAAGGCCATCGGGAGAGCAAATGATGGGATCCGTCGTGATCATTTGCAGAGGGTCCACCACCCCGAAACTTTTAATTTTGTCCAAATGTATAAGAAGAAACCCAACGGTGGAGAGCCACCGCCTCTCTGGACAAAATATCACACTGGATGAGCCTTATTTTATAATTGAAAATTATTGAGTTCGTATATATGTCAGGTTATTATAAAAGCACTTCAATTATTGGGACAGCTTTTTATGGATAGAAGGGGAATTTTGGGCACATCACATCCCCCCCGATAACTAATTATCTGCCTCCCTCCCAATTAAGTCTCATGTTCCCTGGCCAGAACTCAACAGCCGTGGAGCCTCCACGGAGAGTGCTAGAATATGAACCCCCCCCCCCCCCCCCCCCCCCCATGATCATATCTTCTTTAGTAAAATCAACATGAAAATCCGAAACCAACCGATTGGATAGGTGATGCGTCTGTGCAAAAAGGTTGAACCCCGCGAAATTGAGGGGGTGGGGGGCTAAGACGAAAGTCAAAAAAGGCAGCCACCCCCGTGAAGAGGAGCACCGGGGAGTCAATTGGTGGGAGGTGGAGGCCTAGTGATATCTCGTGCCTTAGGCAGTGCAGTCAAAAAAGGCAAATGATAAAGGCCCGCTTAATCCGTTGGATCAATCATTTGACCCTTGCCCTTTTTTTTTTAATGTGGAAGATTTAGGCTAAGTCCGGACACTGCTTGTGTTAGAAAGATGTGGGATCGTCGCTGTTCGGGATCCTAGGGATAAGTATGCCAAGGTTTCTTTTAGAGCAAAGTCATGAAACGGAAATAAATACCTCAATGAATGGACATATCGGTTTTAGGAAGTATCATTATAGGCAAAATACAATTAGTCGAACCTTCTTCATGAATCCAATCTTTTGGTATCCGTCGTGTTTGAGGATAATTTCGATTTATAAGAATGAAGTCGGTGCTTACGTTAATCTTTAATTTTTATCCAATTCCCATGTACTTTGTGGTGGGTGTCTTTTACGGGAGCGTTGTCCAGTACTCAGGGGGTTGGGCTCCATTTCGGCCAGACTCGAACTGCAAGATGTCAGGAATGGGCCAGGCTATGTTTGGACATCTTTAAAGCCCAATACGACTTGACCCGACGCGTAACACCTTCTTATTCGGACATCTGTCACGTGAGCTTATGCTTTTACTTTATACTGTGAAAATTTTCCCTGCCAGAAAAAGAGAGAAATAAAAGGGGAGGGCTGCCAAGAACTCGACCCGACTGACTGTATGGTAAGTCTAATCAATTTTTTGATGCGCGACTTCTTCGGCGCTCTCGTGATTTAAGTGGTAAATGTGGGCATATATTAATAAAGGAAAACCATACAGTGACTTCTTTAAATTATGCCAGAGGATGATGTCATGGACGAAGAAGCCCTTAATATTTATTTTAAAAAAAAAATAATGAGGCCATAATTATATTTATTCCAACGTTTATTTAACTTTTTTAATGTTATTTTTAATATAGTTTACTTTACTTTCTAAAAAGGACTTGTAACTTTGATAATTTATTTAAGACAAAATATACGATTATGCCTCAATTTTGAGCCAATTTTTTGTTTTGTCAAAAACTTAGTTTGTTATATAATTTTGTCACCAACTTTTGTTTTTATTTCGATTTTGGCCAATTATGAATTTCTTATAGCGAAAGCCAAACAAGGTCTTAATAGACAATTTTTATTTATCGACTAAAAAGAAAAAAGATTTTAAAAAATAGGAAATAATATTGAAACTTTTCATTTATTTTTTTATTATAAAATTTTGATGAACAAAGTGAATTGGAAGCCGAAGTTAACGATAGTTGATGATGTTGTCAAAAAATATGAAAAATCGATGAATGTCGAATGATGTAATAACCGCTGCCTGCCTGGCTACCAAATATATTCCAAATCCATTGTTTAATCCCACTACTAAACAAAATCAACCCCCTCTTCTCTAAATATTAGGATTAAAACACCCCTTCCCTCTTCCTCAAGAAATGCAAAAATAAAAAATGAAAAAGGAAAAAGATTCCAAGGTTGTCATAGATCACGACACAATCCCATCAGACCTCCCCCCCAAAAAAAAAACAAAGAAAACAATGTGGCAATATTTTTTTAGAAGATTAATAATAATAGTACAAATTCAAATTTAAAAAGAAAGAGAGGGGGGGGGGGGGGGGGGGGGGGGCGGGATTAGACTTAGACGCCTCTTCCTCCATAACCTGCGTTCCTGAACAGCGCTTGTTTAATGTCATCCGGACTGTGGATTGCCCTCCTCTCCATTCCCTATCACACACACACACACACACCACCCAACCACCATTACCTACCACGACGTTACCAGAATTTGTAATAACCCTGAAATGAGTCATCACATCACCCAAGTAAAAACCAGTCCAAAGAGAAAAGAAAGAAAAAGGGGGTACCTCGGAGCAAGAGGCTTGCATGGAGAAGTCCCCGAAGCAGCTGATGACGCACTGGTGCAGCTCCAGCCCCAGCGCTTCCAGCGTGTTCACCGTCGACAGCAGCATCCCTGGCCTCGTCGCGCAGCAAATGCCGATCCTTGTCTCCCTTTCCCTCCTCTCCACGTCAAACTTCACCCAAGCTGTTAGTTAGCTTTCTAAGGACAGGGGAAGAAAGCCCCGTGCAGGGTTGAGCGTGTCGCCAAACCTTGGGGGAATTCCGGACTAGCACGTCGTTGTTCTGGGATGTGCCGCTCAAGTCGAACAGGCAATGATCCATCCCTTCCACCTGCTGCTGTTCCTGCTGCAGCTTGTTGATCCTTTCCAGCAGCTCCTTCATGTAATCTATGGTGTCCCCGAGAATCGATGTCCTGTCCATCTGCCGGACCAAAAACCATGACCGCCCTCAAAAACACCATTCGGCATTCAGAATAGCACCACACTCGGACCCCAATTACATGCACGAATCACCAAGGAAATCGCCAAGTAACAGCGCGTGAATCACCTTGCTAATCTTGGGGACGATCGACCGGAGCATGGAGAGCCTATCGTTCAGCCTCTTCCTCCGCCTCCTCTCGGCCATCAGGTTCTTTGAAGGATGCCCTTCTGATTTCTTCGTCGGTGTACCATTGCCACCATCCCGACGATTGCTACCGCTGGTAACCGCCATCTTGTCCTCGGGGCAGTATCCCATTCCGAAAACATCGTAACAGGGGAGCGCAGCGTCGATGTCCTCCACCTTCATGGTATCGCGACCCGGATCTTCCTCCTCCAACATGGGAGGATACTCGGGACGCGGACCCTGAAGTGGGAGAGTGGGGTACTCATGGGGGGCAAGAGGGTAGTAACAGCAAGAGGGGTCGAAAGGAGGGCAGTCGGCGGAGGGATAAGAAGCAGGGTCGGGGATGGGGGCAAGATCGGGGAAGGAGTCGGGGTTCCACCAGCAGGGGGGGAGGTGGTGGTGGTCGTCGTCGGGAGGGAAGTTGGGCCAGGGGATGACGGAGTCCCTGCTAGGGGTGGAGAGGAACTCCTCAAAGAAACCATTGTCGGAGAGCTCCATGTGTTGAGACTGAGACACCAAAGGATTAGGAATGTTGAACAAAGCCCAAACTATTAAAATTGAAATATATAAACAACTTGGTGGGGGTGGATGTGGGACTACGTCCTTGTCTTGTTTCTTTCAAGGATTCGTATGTTTCTTAGGACTGATCCGGGGGGGGGGGGGGGGGGGGGGGGTTGCTCTGAGCTTTAATAATACACGTAGTTTTGATAATGGGCTGTTGTTGATCTGTCATTCTTTTTCTTCTTCTTTTTTTTTAGTAATTAATATTCAACAGGCGGACAACATCATTGGGACATCATCAATTACTCCCCCTCACACATCCATTTCTTATTTTCCTTATTACATTGAAAAATCAAATCAGAGACCCAAAGGAGGGCTATTATTGGTTGCTTTTCTTCCTTCCTAATTTGGAGTGAATGGATCCCCTCCTCCTCCTCCTCCTCCTCCACCTCCACTATCTGGTAAATGATTTTGGAAAATTTGATTGCTCTTATAGTTTCGATTTCATGGGAATGACAAATTTTAACTCTGTCGATCATGTCGAAGGTTTTTGGCATGATTTGGGTAATATATATATTTATTTATTTTGTAAAAAACCGGAAGGCGGTTTTGGGAAGGGGTTGGAACAGTGGCAGCCCACAATATAAAGCCCCTCCCCTCCCGACCAAAACTCAAAAAACCGCTGTCCGTCCGATTTCCCCCCATCACTTTTTTGTCTCCCCTTAACAAAAACACAAAAGAAGGGGACCCCCCCAAACTCCCAACAACCACCCCTCCCTAAATGTGTGTATGGTGTGGTTCATCAAGTGAGGATCTGCCCTATATAGGTAGTCCCTGATTTGTTACTATGTGATCCACAGTATTTCGTGTTTTAAGGTATTTATGTCCAAAATTTCATAAATAATATTATGAATTCGATTTTAAGAAACTCGGTTTTTAAAAAAATTTCTCGAAATATGATTTATATTTGCGAAAGTATGATTTTACCATCTCAAGCCTTCCTTGAATTCATGTTGACTCTCAATTTTTAAAAGGCCGTTTTAAAAAACTTTTAAATGAGTCGAACTCGATTTTCTTCTTTAAGACAAAGATATTTGTGTTTAGTTTAGAAAAGGTGAATTTAACTTTTATATAGCGAAGTTCGAAATATTATTTTAGAAATTTCGAAAGTTACGTAACCCTCCCAGTGCATCAGTTCAGTGGCTTGCTCTCTTTATCCTCCAAGGCCCAATTTGTATCATTTTAATCACGAGGATTCATTGCCATATATTTTGGGTAACATCCAGCTTCGACTGCAGAGGATTGATTTCACTGTAACCCACTTGAACAAACACACCACGGCAACCCTTGCATGAAACCCTCGGAGATTAGGATTTAGGACCACCATCTCCCCCGCCAAAATCTTTCACAGACAAAAAATAAAAATAAAATAGACTAGAGATGATCGTGGGGATGGTTGGTAAAAGGGACACTGCAGAAATCTCGCAAATGCCAACTCAAAAAAAAAAAAAAAATTATGCCGCTGGATTGTTAAGACACGGGTGTGTGTGTGTGTGGGGTGCAAAGAGGAATGACTGGGAGGGGTTTTCAAGCCCAGAATTATTACACAACTCCTTGTCCTTTTTTATCAACCCAGAAACGCGTTTTTTTTTTTTTTTTTTGTCTCTTCCCTTCATGGAATTACTGTCGGATCCCCCCTTTTGCTGCTATCTTTACCACCACCACCTCTCCATTCGTTGTGATGGAATTAGGGAGACTTTCTCCTTTAGTTTTTCCTTATACATGACGTGTAGCTCTTGCTTTTTTTTTATTGTTCTTATGTGCCCTGATTTTAGCATATCTAGGATTTTTTTTCTTTTTTGGGGGTTGGAATCGTCAAACTCACCGACTAATTCACTAATCATTACCCCACTCTTGCACAACTTGGATCCCCCTTTTTTTTCTTTCTAATCCTCCTTCAAATAGATTTTGGTGTTTTTATTTATTTGTTTTTGTTTTTTGAAGGCGGAGAAAGAAGTTTTTGAGGTCAATCGGGCATGTATGTTCTCGCCACATGGCTCCCTATTTCGAACATCCTTTTAGGATGATAAAGCGCTGCCCATTATTACATGACCAAGCGATTTCTTTCTGAGTTGTCAATTGTTTTCCCTTTTTTTTTTCCGTAGTTTTGGTAAATTTTGTTTTGTCTTTTAAAAGGGGGGGAAGACATTGGAATAAGGGGAAAAGAAAATTGAAGAAAATAACAGAAAAGACATTTCACGTGAAAGTAAAGAACAGGAGGATGTTAGGACAAAACCTTCAACCGCCCCCCAATCCTCCTATTCCACACCCATTCAGCTTCTCTCACATCATCACCCTCTATTTACACCCAAAACAAAAAACCCCAATACTAAGGATAAGGGGGGGCGGTCCTACTAAAATTCTGTCCGGACATCGGCATTAATCATATGATTAATTAATTAATCCTCCCCCCGCCAGCCAAATTGGTACGAAGGTATTTGCGTCATCCATCGCTAACTCTTAACCACACACAACACGATTTTCTTTTCTTTTTTTATATAAATACACGGAAGAGCCGTGACAGGAGATTCCGTATCAAATCTTTGATTATGTTTCGTATGGATTTGATGAGAGTTTTAGAGTGGGAATGCCATGCATCATTTTTTTTTTTAAATAATAATAATTTTGACAGACTGGGGTTATCGTCATCTCCAAATGAGCGCAATGTGCGCGACGCGGGGGGGTGTCACGGGTCTCCCTCCCTCCCTCCGTCTTTCATCTCCCAAGGTTTGAAAAAGGGCGAGGTCAAAAAAGGTGTCAAGAGAGTTTTTTTGGGATAAAATCTTATAAAGTAAATAAATATATATATATATATATTTTTTACTAGTTGAACGACCACTCGCTCCCCCAAAACAAATTCCAAGATTCTCGCACATCGTATAAATCCAACCACTAAAATACAAAAGTCCTACCTCCCCCACGCTGTGTTTAATATTATTAATAAAATAGAGTAACATTATTATTCTTCCTGAAACTATCAAAACTGTGGCGGTGGGGTGGGGGAGAATATTTTTCGTGGGTACTTGTTAAAGTACATGAGTAGTAAAAGAAAAAAAAAAAAAATCAGATGTGGGTGGGAGTGTTACTGATAGGTTATTTCAATGATGGATCAACGACTGTTTGGTAGCAAGCAAGCATTCTTTTTTAAAAAAAAAAAAGGCAAAATATACGATTATGTCCCTGAGTATTGACGAACTTTCTTTTTATGTCAACATCTTTTTTTATATACAAAAACGTCACTAACTATATCATCAACCTTTTTTCTAGCCAATCTTGAATTTCTTATAGCGAAAATCAAACAAGACCTTAATATATTCTAACTCTCTTACTATAACAGTGGATTTTCAACTTCTCATTAATTCGTCTTATAATCCTCCTTATCCGTAGTAGCAGTCCCGTAATAGAATATCATCCGACCTTCATCGATTTTGAATATTTTTTGACAGCATCAGTAACTGTAGTTAACTTCGGCTTTTAATTCACTTGATTTGCTCATCAAAATTTTAAAATTAAAAACACATAAAAAGTTTTAATATTATTTTTCAATTTTTTTTTTATTTTTTTCCTTTTTAGTCAAAAAATAAAAATTATCTATTAAGGCCCCGTTTGGCTTGCACTATAAAAAATTCAAGATTGGCCAGAAAAAATGTTGATGACATAGTTAGTGACATTTTTGTATATAAAAAAAGATATTGACATAAAAAGAAAGTTTGTCAATACTTAAGGACATAAACGTATATTTTGCCAAAAAAAAAATGAAGGATGGAAGATTGAAGGATGATTTGGCCCAGTTGTCCCCTTTTCAAGAGACGCCCCCGCCTGTGAAAGTGATGGTCCGGCTACAACTTCATCCGAATACTTTTGGGCTCGGGTGTTTTATCTTTATTTGTTTGATAACATATGGAAATCGAAAATCACTTTAATATCATCTAATCCAGAACCAGATTGGTTGTAAAGATATAAGAAGAAGAAGAAGAAGAAGAAGAAGGCATGTCCCGCCCGAAACCAACCACTCCAATCCAATCTATAACCCGCCTGTACCCAAAATGCAATCAATCCGCTTAACAAAGAAAGCTTTTAGGGAGTGTGATTGATTGTTAATCGGGATTCTTAGAGTGTGTCGGGAGAATATATATTCCTTCTCGTGACGAAGAAATCCCAACCCCCATCATCCACACAAAAGGGAAAAAAGAGGAGGATCCCGTGTTATTTTGTCGAGAGAAATCACACCACACCCTAATTTGAAGTGGTATCCTCTTACCTCCACCTCTCTCTGCTCTTCCAGTAAATTCTTTCCTCTTCTTAATTTTGTTCTAATATGAACAGGGTTACCAACAAGGTTCCCAATTAACATGATACGTTCTTTTTTTAATGACTTTACTACCCCTGATATATTAAGAAGTTAATAAATTATTTCCTTTTAACTTAATATCAAATAAATAAAATATATTTTTATGTTTTAACATTTAAATATTTATGATTTAACATCTAGGTTTAAAATTTAATTTTTTGATTGTTTATGATTTATTTTGTTATTAATTAAATGTATTTTTAAAACTATAAAATGATAATGTCAATTTTGCCCTTACTACAAGGACAAATAAGAAAATTTACTATCGTTTGATTAAAATTGGAATATCTTGGCCATTAAATGGATAATCTCCATTTCATTTAAAATGGTGAGGATCTTGGGTACCCTCCCCTGCCAGGTAGTTTATTGGAGGAAAGGAAAGCAAGCAAGAAGAACCACAATCACATAAAACCGAATCGAGGAACGGAAATGGGCGATAAACATGGAGCAAAGGCCATCCAAGCATAACTAGGCTGAGCAAGCTTTTTCTATTTCTAACTAGGCCTGATTCATCACAATCACATCTGGACAAGTTTTCTTTATCGATTTTCTCTTCTCAACTCTACTCTGGATAGTGGTAAAACGCCCATATATTGCACGCACCCGCGAAAGACAAAAGCTATTTACACGGCTACATATACCCCCCCCCCCCCCCAAAGCTTTCAAATTCGATTCATCTGATGATGTGCATTACATCATAACCCATTTTTCTACTCCCAAACATCTAATAACCTACAATCTGAATCCGGCAGCCATTTCCTACATGATTTTCCTGGTTCTACAACAAAGAGCTAAAGAAAATCCCAACCTCCATTGCGTACCAAGAATTCTGGTAGAAGGTGACCAGGCAGGCGCACTGGAATCACACCCTTCTACAACATGTAATATGGGGTTAACCTCTTCTTCAAGACCCTTGAGCTCCTTTTGATCCCACGAAGGGTGACTGCATGCTGTCTGCATCGGAATCACTCCCTGAAGAGCTCCGGGAGTCAGAATCTGCGACAACCGAAATTTGACTCTGTTTTAACAGACAGCCCCCACATTGTCTACCGAAATGAATGATGGAAAGTCAAGTAAAATAGGGGAAAGAAAAGCTGACCACTAGACGAGGAGGAATTACGACTGGAACTCGAACTATTAGCGGCATTGAACTTAGCATAGTCCATTTCTACTTCCACCCGCATGTAACTACTCATTGGGATGTCATTGCCCTCCTCTTCACCTGCTTCTCCCTTCTGCTTGTGTTGGGTAGTTGCCGCTTTGGGTGCCTCGTTTTCCGGAGACTGCATTTAGCGCAAGAACAGAACCAACCACCCGTCATTCATGCCGTCGAGTATTGAATCAACTGCACGAATCAACCAAAACATAAACCTTATCAATGATCTCGGACGTGGAAACCTGATTATGGATAAGCCCCTGTCGCTTGTTCTTGCTAGCCAGCTTCTTGTAATTGCAGACGAACCTGTCGAGCTCCCAGAGTGTCTCTGTGCTGAGAGCCTCGATATCGAGCTCGATCTCGTCCCCATCCCGCAGTAATTGCTTATTCCCCTTCCTAATGATGTTCAAGAGCTGCCCCATTTTCTCCGGGGGCAAGTTCTGCAAGTTCATCCCTAGCTCACCCTTCTCCTCGAAACTCATGTCTCTTTTGTTGGTATCCTTAGCCTTGGGCTTCTGTAACTTCCCTGCCTTTGCTTGCTTCACAACACCAGGAACTCGTGTCTTCTTCACAGAAGTGGCTTGCTCAGTCCCTAAGAACCTGTCCCGGTTTGACAATTCCATACCAGAATTCAACCTGGGGCCAGGGACAGGGTCCATATTCGATCTAGTACTTGGTTTCTTAGTATTCGGTATCAAAATTGGTTCCCCTCTCCTACTCTCCTCCAATAAATCTTCCTCCCGCACTGTTGATTCAACATTGTCCCTCTCTCCAGGCATGTCCTTCTCGTATGTTTGACACACCGGCTCATACATCTCCTCGAACATATATAGAAGTGCCTCAGCCATTGCATGGACTTCGTGCCCTTTCGGGTTATACGTCAGTGCATTGTTGAATGTCAGTCGAACATCGGCCGCAAAATCTCCGGGAGATGAGTATGCATTCCTATCCAACTTCTTCTTTACAGACCCGAGATCCATTGGCTTCTTAATGATTTGGAGGTAATCGTGCAACCCCAGAGCCCGGGCATCAACAGGTTTCTTGAAAACCCAGCTGTACTTGTGCTTCATCAGCTTCGTCAATATCTGGCCGCAACTCTTCATCATGGCCCCTGATGCGGCTATGGGAGGCAGATTGTGCTCCTTAAACTTCTTCAAATTACTTCCATCCTTGTTGCCGTTGATGCCATGAAACGGGGTGGGTCTCTTCACACCAGAGGACCCCTTCTTGCCCTTGGGAGGGAGGGGCGTGACCTCTACGTCGGTAGACAGACCATCGCCAGTCAGTGCAGCGGAAGATTCAATCCTGGAGCGGATGACTCGGACACTCTTTAGCTCCGAAACCAAAAGCCTCTTCAACTCCCTAATCTGCAATCTCGAGAAGCCCTCGATGTCAAAGGTCACGTAATCGGACTCGAACCTATACCTAGGGGAGGAGGAGGCCGTGCCGTTGTCAGCGGTGGTGAGGTGGTGGTGGTGGTGGTCGTAGTCGTCATCGGGAGGACGGAAGCGGGCGTGGCTAGGGTTCGGATTGAAGAGGTGGGGGGCGGAGGAAGGGTTAGGGAAGGGAGAGCCGGGGTCGACGGAGGAGAACGCCGGCTTCTGCATATACACCTCAAGATTAAGAATGAAACCCCTAGAAGAAGGTGCGATTGGACAGGGCCTAGCCAATCGAGGACGTAGGTGGACGGGAGGAGGAACGAGGGTGTGGTCGGAGAGTTAGACCAGACCAGACCCTCACTGACTAAACTCTTTAACTAGGAGGAGGAAGGAAAGTGTGACTCGGTCCCCTCTCCCCGCAAGATCTGCCCCCCTTCGTCCGCCCCCCTTCGTCCGCCCCAAACCAACGGTCCAGATCCTTCCCCACCGCCGACTCCATCGACGGCCACGGTCGCTACTTTCCAAAAACGTGAACGAGAATTCATCCGTCCCCATGGGGAAGTAGCGTTTCTCGGAGGATTGATTATACACAGTACGATCAATTGAAAAAAAAAAATAGTAAATACGATTGAATTTTGTAAAATTTGAAAAATGTTTTCAAAGGCGACATAAGGACGCGGTATTGAGGTATAAACTACAACCGTATTTCGTAACCCTTTAAAAAAATCGACGATATTTCCATAAAAATTCATGCATTTTTTATTCAAATTAGGTATATTCATATGTACCAACCAACAACACTCATAAAAGTTCCAACCATCAAAGCATTTGTAAAAATAAATATGGTAAAGCAAATGAAAGGGGAGAAATAATAAAAGAAAAAACGATTGAAAATAAAATGGATAAATGTTGTGAATAGAAAAAGAGGCTTGAATTCGTTTAAGGAGTTATTATCCATCAAAGTCAAGTGTGCTACCCGGAGAGTACGAATTCGTCAAGGCGAAGTTTCCAATATCGGTTGGGTAATAAAAAAAGTAAGAGGACTAGAGAGAAAATAAGGATTGAGAAAAGAAATACGCGGGAGTTTCATTATTGCTTTAATTGAATGGTTCCTCTTCTTCCTCTATTTATAGGTATGAGATATACACTAATGATAAGGTAAATAAAGAGTTCTTGTGGCATTCAGTTTAAATATTCATAATACTCAACTTACTATGTTTACTATTATATTATCTCCTTAAAAACCTTATCCAGAATACAATGAGTGCAATCCCTATTAATAATATTTTTTAGATAGTGTAATATGTGTCCATCGATATTATACAATCTCCTTTCAAATGTCACAATAAACAAAAATTTTCTAAAATACGAGATTATTTGATGAAGGAATTTATGCGATTGGTCCCATCAATAACACCTACTATCAACAACTTGCATTTATGTCTGTCGGTAAGAAAAGTCCCATAAATGCTTGTCACAGGTTAGTGATGCTTAAGAAGCATGAATACATTACCTATATGATTAAAACACTTTCCCAAATTGTGTACAATAATGATTGTCAAAATTTTGTTAAATTCTTGTTCCGAGATTAGACATCTGAACGACATTAAATAACTAGGACATGACATTGTAAAATTCATTCAACTCTTCATATTCAAGCACCACAACTCGTCTTTTAGCTTTTCAAAATTCTTCTTTGTAAAACATTGTAGCAATATTTATCTGCAATCACTATATAAAGGAATGATATTTTTCGCATTACAATCCACATTAGCATATTGCCAAAAAATAAAATCCACAACTTTACTAGATAAGGGTTAACCTATGATATTTTAGAAAGATGGATGAATGAGGACCAATAATTTTTGTTATCTCAAATTCATTAGCTTTCTTTTTAATACAACCATTCAATTTTCATGCCCTTTGCATTAGCACTAATAGTATGCTTTTTTTTAATAAACCCCATCCACACATGAAATGTATCACCCTTGATTCACCATATTAATGAATCTCATCTTCAAAAGTAATATCACCATCCCGCTAAATTGAACGTAAAATGGCTCGTCCATTTGCATAATAAACACATTTTTCGTGATAATCTTCCATTTATTTCTTCATCACATTTCCTTCATCAAACTCATTATCAAAGTTAGATGTGCTGCTTTCTATCATCTTCTCTGTCCAATTAACATCGTGAAATGACACTGAATGAGCAGCATAATATTGCGTTTGCCTTTAGGCACTAACTTCAAGGTTAAATGAAGCATCATTCCTCAGGACAACTTCTATAGTTTAATGAATTTGCAATACATATTGCTTCAATGTAAGAACGTGTCTCTTGAATTGTGTTATCGTATAGATGTTTCTGTTTCTCATCACCACAATTAATGTAATTGAATTACTACAACCAGTATTTGAATCGGTTATAATTGGGCCAATAAACTGATCGAAGATTCTGAGTAAATTTTCTAGATTGTATATACCCATATCAATTTTCTAATTTGTCGACTACTTCAACCAAACGTGCAAATCTTCACCAATATAAAACTTAATAAGGATCTCTAATCATAATATTCCCTATCATTGTGATACATAATATGTTATCGAAAAAACAAAAAAAAATTTAAGCAAGGTTTTGATCAACAAAAATTGCAATAATTGAGTTGCTGTCCTAAAATAAAGAAAATAATAAATTTTAACTAAATTAATTATATATTATTTATTTAGAGACAATACGCGAAAAGAATTCGGAAAGAAAGTAAGAATTACTTATTTTTATAGGGTCCATTTATCTCGTGACTTCAATATACCATACAAGCCCCGAAAGTAGTTTTGTCACCTCCCACTGAATTTATCTTGAAGGCCTTTTCACTTCGTTATGTGTTTTCAAAATGAGGACGTAACATGATATTAATTGAAATACTCCTTAAATATATCGGTTGAGTTTAATTGCATTTCACTTCAATGCCATTTGCTTTCATCTTCTTTTACAACTTGTTTGGTAAAGTTGAACATTCAAATACGAAAAAATTCAATAATTCTTTTGTCCTTTATTGTTTTCCATCTTGGGCAAAAATAAGACAATTTTATAATATGCTAAATATATATTAATTCTTTAAAGTGACAATTTCTTTTAAATGCGAATACGTAATTCTAAAACCAAGAATAATAATTTATATGTAAATTTTCTTGGAAACTATTTGGGAGTATATTTATAAATTTATGAAATATATGTTAATTTGTTTTTTAAAAAATTTATATTTTTTTATTTTTCCATTTTGTGAGAACAATGGTGATATATAATTTAGAAATTTTATAACACCCAAAATTTTCTCTTTCTTTTCCAAATAAAATACCTTCACAAGTATTATGTCGGTTAGTTGCATAAATTTGGTACAGTTTTACAAATACTGCGATGTATTTCACGATGGTTCAATTTAATATTTTTTTACGAATGTAATTCCAAAAAGTAAATAAGAAATTTTGGAATGTATAAAATTTATGTATTAATAAATTTTGCCATATTATAATTCCATTCATTTATAACTTTAGAAGCTTATCAACTGATACATCTACTTCTTTTCAAATACAAAACAAACTCGTAAATTATTTTGTTATGTTTGGTGAGTTTGTACAAATGGTAGCCGATTCTTGCTGTTTTGCCTCCACAATTAGGCAAATAATACACCGGATCAAATTGAGTTTTTGCCTTTGTTCCTTTATAATGTAGGTAGAAAAACATTACCAAAACAGGACACAAACTTTTAAAATTTAAATAAATAAGGCTCCAAAGTCGGAGTTAAGCAAATTATGAGTTTGTTGCAGATCGAACTCTATATCTGTAATTCATTATTCATTTAATTTAAAAGAGTTGTGTGATAATTATTTTGCAGCTATTTTACCGGTTTCCTCCCCCTGCTGTACGTACACTGCTATTTTTTTCTCCCATCGCGAACGGCCAGCACCCTCCGGCCGCAACCGCTTCCCACCACAGAATCATTCAATCCTTCCTAATCGTCTCGTACTGATTTCGGGTTTTACATGATAAACGGCTATCAATGGATAGTGGCCAACTTCCGGAACCTCCTCAAGGCCTGCATAGCTGAAAGGGACCTGATCTCAGGCAAAGCCCTCCACGCCATCTACCTCAAGTCTCTCCTCCCTCCCTCCACCTATCTCTCCAACCACTTCATCCTCCTCTACTCCAAATGCCGCCGCCTCCTCTCTGCCCGCCACGCCTTCTACCTCTCCCACCAACCCAACATCTTCACCTTCAACACCCTCCTTGCCGCCTACGCCAAGGGATCCCTTACATCTGCCGCCTGCCACCTGTTCGACCTTATTCCCCAACCGGACCTCATTTCTTACAACACCCTTATCTCCGCTTATGCCGACCGAGGGGAGGCCTCTCCCGCCATCTCTCTTTTCGTGGGTATGCGGAATTCGGGCATCGAGCCAGACGGGTTCACAATGTCGGGGTTGATGACCGCTTGCGGCAGTTATCGCGAGGTGATTATGCAGTTGCATGGTTTTGCAGTTTCGAGCGGGCTCAATTCCTACGTCTCGACAAACAATGCCCTCTTGACACATTACGGTAAGAACGGCTACTTGAGCGAGGCTAAGAGGTTGTTCTTTGAGTTGGGCGAAGGGGGAGATGAGGTCACGTGGAATTCGATGATTGTGGCATATGGGCAGCACAAGGATGGATCTAGAGCCCTCGGTCTGTTTCAAGAAATGTGTCGGAGAGGAATTTATGTTGACATGTATACGTTGGCGAGTGTGTTGACCGCATTTACTTGTTTGGATGATTGGTGGGGTGGTGTTCAGTTTCATGCCCAGTTGATAAAAAGTGGGTTCCACCAGAACACTCATGTTGGGAGTGGTTTGATCGACTTGTATTCCAAATGTAAGGGTGAAATGAAAGACTGCGAAAAGATATTCGGGGAGATTGTGGAGCCGGATTTGGTTCTTTGGAATACAATGATTTCGGGGTACTCGCTAAATGAGCAGTTCTCGGAGGAGGCCCTGGGCTGCTTTCGTGGCCTACAAAGAGCTGGGCATCGGCCTGATGATTGTAGTTTTGTCTGCGTCATTAGTGCGTGCTCGAACCTGACATCTCCTTCCCAGGGTAAACAACTCCATGCTTTGGTCCTAAAGTCTGACATACCTTCTAACTGGATTTCAGTCGACAATGCCTTAATTGCAATGTACTCTAAATCGGGGAACTTGGAGGATGCCAGGAGGTTGTTTGATAGGATGGCGGAGCATAATACTGTGTCAATTAACTCCATGATTGCCGGTTACTCGCAGCATGGCCTGGGGGAAGAATCTCTGAGAATTTTTGAGATAATGCTGGAAATTGGTAAGACCCCTACTGGTATAACCTTCATCTCCGTACTTTCTGCTTGTGCACATACCGGGAGAGTCAAAGAGGGACAAGCTTATTTCAACATGATGAGAGCGAAGTTTGGCATAGAACCTGAGGCCGAACACTACTCGTGCATGGTAGATCTACTCGGTCGTGCGGGCAAGCTGAGAGAAGCCGAAAGGCTCATAGAGGAGATGTCATTTAGCCCCGGTGCTATTGGCTGGGCATCCTTGCTTGGAGCCTGTAGGATTCATGGTGACATTGAGATGGCAGTGAAGGCAGCCGACCAGTTATTTCTTATTGAACCAGAAAATGCGGCCCCCTATGTTGTTCTGTCCAATATGTATGCTCGAGCAGGAAAGTGGCAAGAGATGGTTGATGTGAGAAGGCTTATGCGAGAGAGGGGTGTGAAGAAGAATCCGGGTTGCAGTTGGATTGAACTCAATAGGCAAACCCATGTGTTTGTGGCTGATGACAGTTCACACCCAATGATAAATGAAATCCATAATTACTTGGAGCAGATGATGATGAAGATTAAAAAAATTGGCTATGTTCCAGATGTAAGATGGGCATTACTGAAGGAGGAAGGTATGGAGGAAAAAGACCGGGAAATAAGAATAGGGCATCACAGTGAGAAGCTGGCCGTAGCTTTTGGTTTGATTTCCACAAAAGAGGGAGAGCCAATACTTGTGGTGAAGAATCTTAGAATATGTGGTGATTGCCATACTGCATTTAAATTCATATCACAAATCACAGGTAGAGAGATCAAGGTGAGGGATACTCGCAGATTCCACTGCTTCAGAAACGGAATGTGCTCTTGTGAGGATTATTGGTGATTGAAATATTCCATTCCTTACTAATGGTAACTGAACTGCTTTCTTTTGGAAGGGGCAAAGTGATTTGATTCACTGATAGTACTTGGTTTTATAATATGGGCTAAATTTCTCCAGGAATAAGTAAATGGCTCGCCGGTCGTACATTTAAGGATGCTATTCACTGTTGGATTCATTGACGAGCACTTTAGCTTTAACACGACTATCTCGGAAATTGGTGGAAGAAAGACAGGGCACCGGTGAAAGTCAGTCATCCCTAGGCAGATTAAACCTCAGCAAGGCTATTGTTCTGCTTATAACTGGTGCAGAAGCAGCAGGGGACCATGTGGTGGGACTGGACTCTGTAGCAAGGCCTGCAATATGGCTTTGCAGAGGTGTTGAAAGAGGAGATTGTGTTAACCCTGTGGTTTTAGTCTTCAAGTCGTTCTCTTCATTCTTTTGTTAATTAGGCATCTAGAAGCCCCAGCGGTTGTCTTACTAAGGTAATGCTAGCAGATACTTGCAGCTGGCTGATCTGTATGGCTAACCAAAGCCATCTAGTGTCACCCCCAATATGCACATTTATCGTCAATTATCATTGGCTCCTAGAGATAAGTCATCCATGGAAAGCTTGGCCAAGGCCAACCATTCCAAACCCTTGCAAGCTGAATCAACCATCCACCAAATAAATTTGGGAATTGGTACGAGCAGTAAAGTTGCACTTCTCATATCGTATAAACCGGACAAACACATTTCCTAATGTTTAGACAAAAGAGATCCAGGCACCTGACATGGCTCCTCTGTTGTTCTCCCGCCTCAAATTTCTCTTGGTTACTTTGGAGTAGGCCAATTGTGGACGTCCAAAATTGAACCAGGAACATTGTCAACTAGCCGACGTGGCCCATCTATCCATGGTCTCAACCATATATATATATATATATTCATTAACCAAGTTGCAACAGTTGCTGGAAAAGAACAGCTCGTCCCGTGAATCCGCTGGTACCAGCGATTGAGTTTCAATGCATTCATTTGACGTGATTCGTTGTCTTCTCTCCCAGTATGAAAATAGTTGAAATAACCCGACTTCACGCAAGGACTTCGCCAACCAAGCTTGATACTGGACAGTGAAAGAGCAGTTGTGAGTGACAACTTCCTAAATACAGGGTTGATGAATACCAATAGATGTCTATATAACTTCCTAAATACATAATCTTTTAACCCTTTTGTTACTCATATGGAACAACTATATGAAAATATAACTTATGTACAAATTTGCAAGGGATAAGACGGCATATGTATATGCTTGTTCCCCTTAACCAGCATCACAGGTGAGTTTTCTTTAAGCACTCATTGACTCTAGATGAAATTAATAATTGTCATTAGCGGGTCAAACATGTAAGCAAATAAATATACTTCCACAACCAAATTAATGTAAATATAGTGACATGATAAATTATCAGCCCACTCGAATCCAAGCTCACCTTGCGTTTCCGCATCAAATGTTTTGTATTTTCTTTTATCTATTTATTCCTCTCCAATAGTCTCCTTCGGGATAAACAGCCTCCGGATAACGACAGGATCATTGAGTTGTGATACGCGTAGTAAACACAACAAAATCCTATTTTGACCTTTAACTAAAGTAGTAAGGAAAAGCAAAGGTGGATCTCACGTAGAATTATACTAGTAAAATTCTTCTAACGTTGTTCTCAACAATCAATTTAGGTCAAATAAAAAATAAATGAAATAGTTGAATTAAAATAAACGAAAAGTAGAATGTAATAATCAATAATGAAAAGATTTAGGACATTCAACTTCTTCCCACATCCTATGTATTTGATTCCTCCTTTCTAATGCCATCAAATCGTTTGATTGCTAATCTAGGATTCAGACATCTCATCGTATTGCTCCCGAACATACGAGAACTTATCACTATGTATCAAATTACTTACTATATTCCTAAGCAAAAAACTAGTTGTGACCCAGTATGATTTAATCCTCTGAACCAATCACGAAGCAATTGGATGAGGGTCTTGATACTGTGAACCAATCACGAAGCAACAGAGACGTAGTGAGATCGAATCATGAGGCAAACATGCATACTTAGGTGTCATTCGAATATAACCATAATCCAATCCCTAACTTTAGTATGATGTCATATTGCATACACAATCATGTTAAATGTGTTTTTAAACAATTATTGACTTGCTAAATAATAATTATAAATTTACATACACTCATATGTTTGTGAATGCTTATGGATGCATTAAAATGGTTAAAAGAAGTAGATAAGGGAGAAAGAGAGTCACATATTCACCCTGCAACCAACTCAAGCCGCTGCAAAATGAGCAAAGTTATTATTACAGATAAATACATATGAGGCCTCTAGTATATGCAGTGAGCTAACAATTTTAGACTTAGATTGAAGGTCTCTACGACCTCCCTTGGAGAAAGGGAGGTGGGCCCGATCAATAATAGCCATGGAAAGCAGCCAGAACACGTCGTTCAGTGACCTCCTAAAATTCTAGTCCCAAGTATAAGGCTTACCTAGTCATGCCTAATAAGTAGTAATGAGAGACGAACAAGAGTAGACAGAAGGCATATGAACAAGCAACTAGTGCATAAATATGTACTCCTCTTTGCATTTTTGGATTTGAATGTAAAATTTTTTTTGTAAGAAATCACATGCGAATCCCTAGAGGAGTCGTCATTCGAGATATACACGCGCCATCCGGCCCACACATACATGTGACGATTTAGACAGTACGAGGATTCGGGCCCGTTTCTCCAATGCCTTATGGTCGACACTTCGACTTAAGCGTTGAGGCATTAGGGAAGAAACCGAGGTGGACCTTTGAGAGTGGCTTATGTCGCCTTCCCCATCCATGATGACTTCGGTTAAAATATTTTGATGTTGGACTCAATAAGGCACCGAGACTTGATGCATATACGACTGAGTTCTTTAAAGAGTCTTGGGATGTTCTGGGGGAGGTATAATGTCGTTGGTCATAAGAGCAATTATAGTGTCCTTGGTCTTATTCATTTAACAAAAAACAGCGGAAATGTTAAATCAAATATAGAGTGCTACGAAAAATTGTTATAGAGGTCGCTGCATTTATGCTCCTTTTGGAAACGTTGGAAAAGGAAAAGCAAGAAAGGGATTTGTTGGGATGAGGGACACGTGGACGGATGAGATCTTGTGGAGAATCCTGTAAAGCGATCTCAGCCGTCCACATGCCCCATCCCACAAATCATTTCCTTTCTCCGGAGCATCAGTCTATCCAGTAATCTCTTCAATCCCATGCAAACTTTCATAAAAAATTTACTTACTCACCTAGTTGCAAGTAAATAAAAAACACGAGAAAGAGTGACATCAACAAAGTCTAAGTTCTATTACTACCCCGAGTTACTTTGATTTCATACATCCATTTTATTTATGATGACTTTTGTATAGATCTTTGGCCTCTCAACATTACTCCCGAAGCGAATCACTATAGTGTTAATTCCATGATCCTATCATGCCCTTACAAGTCTCGATACAACTACGAAAGTATAACCGATCATGGAATGGTCAATTTCTTCGCTCTACCAATCTAAGGGTAGCTATTATCACCCCTTTGAGCACCCTCAATCGACCCTTGGTCGGCTCTCCCATTGCTCATCATCCAGCGGTGGTCATTCACATCGATCCTCTCGAATACTCACGCTACCCACACATCAGGTGCTCCAATCATATACAAGTGAAACCCTTCCAATTCATATCATGTCCATCCTCCCTTGACGTGGGGTAGAAATTTCCTTACTTTATCCAATACTCCTCATTCATAATCTCACATTATATCATTCAAGAACCCCAAGTAATCACACTCATGCTTCTTCCCAACCATCGTCCATTCAATAGTTTCATTACTTCTCTTCTACAACTGCAATCCTCAAAGGATCTGCATGCACCAAGTATACATACGTCACACATTCAATTTTCACAGACCACTTGTCGTAACATCACTAACATAATATTCACACATATACAGTAAACGAAAGGAATTAAAAGGAAGAAGTAAGAAGAATGGTAGCCTTACCTTCGAATCTTCTTCGCATTTGGTAATTCCGTTTCTAACCTCTTCGTCTAACCACTTCTTTCACTTTGGATGGTTGTCTCTTCGTTGTTTGTTTCTCCCTCACCTTTCTTTTTTTTTCCTGTTCTTTTCCCGTCTAATGCCTATATTGCATGCATTCCTCAAAAAAGTTTAAGAAACCCCCTTTGCCACCGGAGAAAATAGATCATGTCATATAGCTTGCACCACGTAATTTCCCTTTCGACATGTGTTGTTGCATTAGTTATAGCCTTGTTGCCTAACCACGGGTTTATGACACCTAACCTACACATTTTTGACAAATGTCATTGCTATTATCATATTACTTCCCCCTCATTTCACATCCCTACATAATAAATATCCACGACACTATGTCTTCCTATTCTTACAATCCTAGAGTAGCAAAAATTCGAAGTCTCTTATTATTAACTTCTCTCGACATTTGTCTCGTACGAAGTTCTCTTATGATATTATTTAAAATTTCGGATAGTTACCTCCTTCTACTCTTAACGAAATTTCGTCATCGAAATTTCCAATAATCACATCCTTCATCTTTTCCATGCAAAATCGCACCGTCATGACCGCTTTATTCATTTCATTCCACATTATGTGAAGTTTTCTATTCTTTTCATTCTTCTATTCCTTACTTCCCCACAATCTACAATTCCCTTACAATTTGAACAAATTGGGATGGTCTTTACGTATTTTAGTTTTGAGTTCCCAAGTTCGGAATTCGGCATTTTCTTGAACTCGCATCACTTCCACAACTGACGACATCTTTCCATGATAGTGTCCTTTTCCATACTGAAGAATCATTGAGGTGATTTGGTCTTCATTCATAATGAACGTGCGGCCTCCACCTTTCGTATTGATTGGGTTCCGTAAACTTTCTCCCTCTTCATTTCTTGATTCTCAAAACCATATCCTCCTCGGGTAAAAGTCACAATAAACTTGATGTTCCTCCATCCACTTCATGCCGAGCACGACTTGAACGTCATCCATTTTTATCTCATACAAATCAATTCTACTTACTTTCGTGTTCCTTATACCTCACAATTGCAGCAGGGTATTAATACGTCTAGTGTCCATGTCTTCCAGGAAGTGAACAGTAAGGGGCATCAAATATTATCCCAAGACATTCCTTTTTCCTTATCAAACTTCTCGCAACTAAATGAATGTCATACTTCTGGCTCGAACTCAACAATAGCTTTACATCCATCTACGAAGGCTATTTTCTCAATCTTCCAAGTAAACTATTCCATGCTTACTCCTATCGTTTCTATTCTTTTTTTTACTTTCCCGATTTCTCTAGGAGACCCTTCTTTTCTTGTATGTATTTATCTTTCTTATCATTTATACTCCTTTTTATGTATAACCCTTCCTTTTTTCCTTCTTTCCACCCTTTATCCATAACTGCTTACATCCTTTTAAGATATACGGGTTTCTTAAAAGTAATTCATGTTCATAACTGAATCTTTTTAAAAATTTTTATTTTCAGGTACATTCAACAAGTGTATCATACTTTTTTACTATGTTTACCTACACTTTGCATGATCAAGAAATTCATCGCCAACAATATTGCTTTCGTTTTTTGGGATCAAATTTCATGATTATCCTCCATTGTAAATACTATTTTTACAAGTGACTTGCAAGTTATATGCCCGATCCATCGCTTTTGATTACATGTTATCATCACCTCAATGTTACAATCATTATAACATTTTACTATATTCATATTTTATTCCCGAGCTCAACACTTTTTCCTTTGTGAAGCTAAAGGTCCATCCCTCTAGATTTCGTCCCATATTAATGCCTAAATATTCCAGCCTATTGTTCCAAGTTTTCTTTATAATTTTAGATCTTCACTTATACTAAAAAATAAAGTTTGTCGTCCACCTTCCTTTTTGTTAAAATGTATGGACCACTCACTGTTTCGTATGCAACTACATATCTCACAAAGCCTAACTATTATATTATAATTATCCTTCTCCTCGCCATTTCATTCAAGCTCTTTTAATTTCTTCTTCTAGGTTGGAGCGCACACCTTTCTACTTAACACTAGATACACGATCGATCACACTAATGCCTCTACATCATCCACTTGTTATCATTTCACTTCTCATCGCACATACCATATAACACAATTCATATTTAACCACCAATTATGATAATCATTCCCCATAATCTTACATCAATACTGAGCCATCATTCGTACATTCATAATAAAGCGAACAATCCCTTTATTCATCTGAATATATAATTTTGGGGTTTCCAAATGATCTGTCGATCTTGTCTTAAGGACGATTGTTTTCTTTGCGATGTGTTTTGGATTTGCTATTGTCCTTCGGTGACCAGTTTGGACTATGGATGAATGCACAGAAGAGCAAGATTATTTCGGAGGAATGTCTGGGGAAATTCAGGAGAAGATTTTAGCTGACACGGGATTCACGAGGGTAGGAAATCCTTGTGCTATATTTGGGTGTTCCATTTGTTAACCTGATTTTGATGATGAACTTAAGCAACGCGTTACCTATAGTCAGCAGTAATGTTTCATGAGTTGCGTGCTTATCCCTAGTGATGAGCTTGAGCAATGTATTGCTGAATCACATCTAGAAACTGTTATATGTTACAGTAAGTTGTTGCTGTGACATTACGAATACATATTGAAAATATGGAAACAAATTTTCAATGCCCACGTTTTATTTTGGGTTATCTCAGATCATTCGTCTGAGTGTCCAAATTCATTTAAATGTGGTTTAATGATCTCATTATAAAGATTTAGGCAACTAAATATTGTGAGATTGGCTTTCCAAGTTTATTTTTAGAAACAAAATATGTTTATGATATCCTACAGCAATGTTACGCTGAAACAGGATAAACTATCAAATCAAATATTTTTGTTGATCATAATCGACCAGATAAGATTATGATCAGATTATAAAGATTAGAAATAAATTATCTGATTAAGATAAGCGAGGAAAGTTACCGTTTGTACTTACTCTCTATAGCACAGCGATCGGTCGAGTAAACCGTTGCTGAGTCTTGGCTGCCAATTTTGGCAACAAATCTCGAAGATTGCCTGGACGTCTTCTGTGCCTCCTTCTCCATTATAATCAGACTAAGGACGACAAATCTAAATGCCTTCGTGCGTCTGAGTGGTTCCAAAGCCTGAGTGATCTGAATGAAGCTTTGAGGTCGACGGAGAACGGAAGGTGCTAAGTGTCTCTTGGTTCTTTCTCTTGCAAGCTGCGTGTGAGAGTGTCAAGGGGCTCGGGATAGACCCTTTGATCGTCGTGAGAGGGACTAGGTGTCCTCGGTGCATTGAACGAGCGGCTGGCGAATCGTCTGAGGGAGCTAAGTGAATACCTGTGCTGAATTCAGTAACCAGTTGCTAACCCATCGGCAAGAAGCCGTTCTTGTCGTGTCTCTTCGCAGGGAAGTTTCGAACCTACGGAGTTTGAGCAGTTAGACACGCACTTGCGGGTGCGCGCTAAAAGTCTCGTGCCTGCATGGTAGAGCAGGAGTTGGGAACGCCGCCTGAGTGGAAAGAGGTCCTCCCGAGCAAGGGGTGCTGTGCAGAAGTCTCGAACTCCTAAAGACGGATAGTAGAGCAGGTTGCGTGGAAGCCGCCGGAGTAGAAAATTCCACCCTGGGCATTGGGTGTGCAGTGCAGTGAGTCACGGCTGTGGTAACTGTGCACGTCCGAACTAAGTGTAGGACGGATACCCTATCTTAGTGGTCTTTGTGGTTCTTCTCTTTGTGGTCTTTGTGGTGATCTGTGTGATCAACTTCGCTGTTGTCTCTTAAGCAATTACAAGCTCATCTCCAGGAGAAACAAGATCTGTGTGGAAATCCTCTATTGAACGACAAAGTGCCGAAGCAATCCTCTACTGTGAATCAGAAACGAGCTGCTCTCTGAGAAGTCTTTCTGTCACTGTAAGGATTATTATCTGAGGATTTAATCTCTAACATAACATTGTCTGTGTACTTTGATAGACAAGCTTACGTCTGAGCGACAACGTTCTGTGTGGAATCCATTAAGCTACCACTGCTGAGTAAAAGTATCATTCTGCTGGAAACGAGAAGACGTCCACTGTGAGGAGTTGACCGTTGCTAGGAGTGATCGTCAATTGTACAAGATTCTAAATCTCACGTTGTGCGAAACCAAACGCCTAGTGCAAGGGCTCTTTGCACCCATTATATTATATAGTGGAGCCACCGCGTTGGTGGAAAGTGGACGTAGGTCGATTAAGACCGAACCACTATAAATTACTGTGTCCATTACGATCGCACAATACTCGTACGAAAACCTACTCGACAAAATCGTAACGGTTATAGCAAAGTAGATTTCATTCTGAGAAACGCTCTGCTGAGTTATAGTACGCTTCCGCTTACACTGAGAAAGGGCGAAAAAGTTATAAACACTAATTCACCCCCTCTTAGTGTTCCTGAACGATCCAACACCATTCATTATAAGGACACTCGTGTCGGAGGACCGTGCACCATTGGTGGATCCTATAGCTAGTCGGATCAAGCATTGGACGAGCAAGCACTACTCATACGCATGGACATTGCAGTAGGTGAGATCGATGCTCTTTGCAAGTCAGATGTACAGGTCTATGGTATTTCCGCTCCTGAATGCGATATGCCCTAGACTTGAGCAGCTAATGTCTAGGTTCCTTTGGTCGAATCAATCTTTGGATCCCCACAAGGATAAGGTGGCGTGAGAGAGAGAGAGAGTTTGAAGATCAAAGGAGTAGGGAGGATTGGGGCTGAAGCGGGTGACCGAGCATAATCGTGCGATGCTGCTAAAACATGTTTGGCATCTTTTTCTAATTTGGATGAGGTTGTGTGGGCGCGATGGTTGATGAATTATCTTCTGAAGGGAGACTCATTCTGCCATGTGAGGCAACAAATAGTTGCTCGTGGATATGGCGATGTTTGCTCATATTGATGCATTTTGTGCAGTAATTTATCCCATGGTGTATGGGTGATGGTAGTCATATATCCTTCTGTTTTTATTTATGAAGCCCATCAGGGTTGTTGGAGAAGGCCTTTAGTAGAGAGGACATTACACAGTCTAGGATCCCTGCTACAGTGTCAGTGGTGGACTTCTTTTCGGATCAAACTTGGGAGAATTATATTGAGGAAGGGGACTTATGGATTCACCGTCATCAGTAATTTTTTTAAGGATTCATACGTTTTTTTGTGACGACTTGTTATCCATCGCCATGTGTCCCACATAGGGTTACCTGGTCGTAATGCTCAATTGAGCTTGCATTATTGGCTCTGTCGGAGATATCTACATGGTGAATATCCAATTGTTCCTTGGGCTGATTTGGTGTGGTCCAAGGGTATGCTGTTTCATTTATCGTTGTTTCCATGTATGCTCGTACATGTGAGGTTATATACATCAAACATGTTATTTAATCTTGAAGTTGTTTCATCTTCTATGTGTGCATTGTGCGGATTGCAATGGAAGAAAGTGGAACATATTTTGTTTTTTTGCCAGTATTCGACAGAAATGTGGATATACACTTTAGGTCGGTTGGCTCCGCAGGATTTTCCACGAACCTAGAGAGGAGCATTTATAATTGACTTTTTTCACCGGCTGGGGCTTCTCTTCACAATCGTCTTCCCTTTGAACGCATATTGGGAGATTATATTTACTACTTATGGATGGAGCAAAACAAACATAGGGTTGGCGAGTGTTTGTTGTCGCCTATGGTGCTTGATTCTCTTATCCTAGCGTCGTTGCTTAGGGGGTATATTGGGGGTATCGTAGGGTTTGAGTAAGTTTCTTTTTGGGATATGCCCTATAGTTATGTACATAATTAGTTTTTATACGTTATAAATTATTACTTTAAAAAAACCTAGGTAAACCATATGTCGCCAACGACTTTATTTTTGTAAACTTATTTAAGTAAAAAAATAATTGGTTCGAGTATCCACACTTACTAACTCTTACATCTACATATACGAAAAATATGGGGTTTCCTCAAAAATAATTTTTTTGATTATAGGCATTGGATCCTATCTAGGCTTTAGGACCAAACTTTTGTCACATGGTTATAGACATTTGGCCCGATCCAAGCATTGGACCGAACACATTTGGGATGATCACAAGTGCAATCGCAATAAAAATCGAGATCAAAGTAGGTGGAGAGAGATGGTGATCGTGGGCCCACACACCTGGGCCCACAGCTCGTTACATGTTGATAAAAAGAAGATCAATTGGCTCACTCCTTTCCTCATGTATCGAGACTCGTCGAGATGATATTTCATTGATTAAGATACTGTTAGTTGGGTGATAACTCTATGAAAATAGAGTTAAGGATCATAAGACCTTCTTTCTATCTCTTTGAGGGGGAGAGTCGACCTAGGAGGCTTCGGGTGACAAGGAGCCGTCGACGGAGACTTTGCCGGATTTCTTTTAGTTTTTGTTTATGTTGTTTTTTATGTTTAAGATTGAATTGATATTTTCTTTTACTTTCGTCATGAACTAATTTTCTTTGTCTAGGGTTAAGATGGATCTTGATAATTAATCAATGGTTTCTCACTTTCGACACTCTTGGATGATTTATGTTTGATTATTCCTATTCATTCTTAATGCTTTCTTTGCCTGATCACCAAAAGAATTGATTAGTGAATTTAGGTGAACTCGGAAGGATAATCCTAAGTTGAGCACGGGAACAAGAGTAACCTAGGTTAAGCTTGGTCGGAAGATGGGACTATTAGCGAACGGGATAAGAGTATACTCAATCGTTCTAGGTAAACGAATTGGAATTGATTCTTAATTGACTCTCGATAGTTAATCTACCTAGCAATAGAGTGGATACTAGTTACAGAGAGGTACGCTCTTATGACCTCGGAAGAGACGTAAGGAGATAACCGAATTCCAGATTATCAACCAAATCATTTTAAGTGTGTGGATTGAGATACGACTTGCGATTAATTGTTAGGTGAAATCGTCGCCCTGGGTGTTTTCTCATCTTGAACTTTAATTCGTTAGAACTCTTATTTTTCTTAATTTAATATTCAGTCAGCGTGGTGGATAATAGAGATTTGGTATATTTTAATAATTAGTTGGAGTTTAGATCAGTCCTCGTGGGAACGTTTTCTTACTTACACTCTATTACTTGTATGATCGTGTGTACTTGCGTGGTGAATACGTTTTCGACGTGACAAGTTTTTGGCGCCGTTGCTAAGGATTGTTTTTTAGATTTTCAGCCGATATTAATTTCAATCAGATCTATATTAGTTCAATTATTTTTCTTCTTTAAAATTCAATTTTAATCTTGATTTACGATTTCTTTGCAGAGAAAAAAACCTTGATGTTGCATGCACAGTAGTGAAGTGGTTCCTTTTGATCCAGAAATAGAAAGAACCTTTCGGTTACATCTAAGAGAGCAAAAGGAAGCTACACGCCAACAAACAATGGAGAGTAACAATCAAGAAGTTAAACCGAGAATCATGCATGATTATCCCCAGCCCCATGTGCATGAACGTTCTAGCATAGTGAAGCCGACTTTCCAAGCCAACACATTGGAAATCAAACCGGCATTCATCACTATGTTAGAAAATTCGAGCTTCGGGGGATCTCTATCAGAGGATCCACATGGGCACATCACCAACTTTCTAGAAATTTGCGACACTTTCCGCTACAATGGAGTATCGAGTGAGGCCATTCGGATGAGACTCTTCCCATTCTCGTTGAAGGACAAGGCACGAACATGGCTCTACTCTTTGCCAGAAGGGTCCATCACAAACTGGAAGGAGATGTCCGAAAAATTCCTATCAAAGTATTTCCCACCCAGCAAGACCATTAAGATGCGGAACGACATCACTTCGTTTCGACAACATGGAATAGAGTCACTTCATGAGGCTTGGGAGAGATTCAAGGATTTTCTACGAGTGTGTCACGAGATACCGCAATAGATGTTGGCGCAAATCTTTTATAATGGATTAACAGTTGCACCTCGCTCAACGATAGATACAGCTGCCGGAGGAACAATATTAAACAAGCAGCCAGAGGAAGCACTGGAGTTATTCGAGCAAATGGCTAATAACGGTCATGGAGTATCGTGTACCCGAGGAGTAACAGGAATACATTCGGTTGATGAAGTTGTTGCGCTCAATGCTAAAGTGGATGCATTGACTCGGGAGTTGAATGCATTAAAGGGTCCCATTAATGCCATTCATTATCCATGTGAGAGCTGTGGAGAAAATCATGCTTCGGGTCAATGCTTCATTGGTGTTGAGCCAGCCAACTATTTGGGAGCCAACTCTAGGAATAACCCCTTCTCGAACACTTACAATCCGGGATGGAGGAACCACCCGAACTTCACGTGAGGAAATAAAAAAAATCAGCAAAACCAACTCCTCCACCGGGACTTCAACATAAAAAGCTACAACCGCAAGAAAATATGTCAGGTATTGAAGAACTATTGGTCAAGTAAACTTCTAAAACTGACACTTTTTTGCAGAACCAATCAGCTTCACTTCGAAGTTTGGAGGCCCAAGTCGGACAATTGGCACAAGGGATTAATAATCGACCTCAAGGCGCTCTTCTGAGCAATACGGAGTTGAATCCAAGGAATGAAGGGCATGCACAAGTCCAAGCTATCACTATACGGAATGAGATAACGCTTCTTGAAGCCTCAAAGTTCAAGGACGTCGTTGCTGTTGCACCAGAAAAATAGCGCAGCCGCACGGATGCATCAGAAGTGGACAGATCAAACAGTGCAGCTATACCAGAACATTCGTGCAGCCGCAACGAACCTTCTGTCCAGTTTGGCCAACAACTTTCTCAGCGAAACGAAGGTATGAGAAATGCTTCTACTGGAATAGATAAGCTCATATATCCACCTCTTCCTTTTCCACAATGAGCTAGTAAGTAGAATTATGAGAAGGACTTCCAGAAATTCTTAGAAGTCTTCAAAAAGCTACACATCAAAATCCCTTTTGCTGACCCATTAGAGAAGATGCCAAGCTACATTAGATTCATGAAAGATATATTATCTTATCTAAAAAGAGACGTCTCGATGAGTTCGAAACCGTCGCTTTAACAGAAGAATGTAGTGTTATTTTGCAGAAAAAGTTGCTTCAAAAGCCCAAAGATCCAGGTAGTTTCACTATACCCTGTTCTATTGGTTAGAGTTTCAGAGGTAAGGCATTGTGTGATCTTGGAGAGTGTTAATTTAATGCCTTTATCAATATATCATGAATTGGGTTTGGGGAAAGTAAAACCTACATCGGTCACGTTACAATTAGCTGACCAATCTCTTACTTTTCCAAGGGGAATCATTGAGGATATTTTGGTTGAGGTAGATAAATTTGTTTTTCCCGCGGATTTTATTGTCCTCGATTTTGAAGAGGATCGCGAAATACCAATCATCCTTGGAAGACCATTCCGAGCCACAGGTAGGACTTTAATTGATGTTCAAAAGGGTGAGCTAACCATGAGGGTTAATAACGAGGAGGTAACTTTTAATATTCTTCTTGCAATGAAATGCCCGAATGAACCTGATGATAATTTTTCTATTGACATCATTGAGAGGTTAGCGATGTGCTTGAGCTAGTATTAACTTGTGAGAAAGTAACTATCGATGAAGAAATAAAGGAAATGGTCAATTCGATGGAGAACAAGTATTACATACCTAGTGAGAACTTTCGATCCATTGGAGATGCCAGAAAAGACAACCAAGCCATCCATCATAGAAGCACCAGAATTAAAACTCAAAACTTTACCCATAATTTAATGTATTCATTTCTCCAAAACGCCAATCAACTCCCTATGATTATTTTTGCGGAATTGAGTTGCAGGAGGAGAAATTACTTCGAATCTTGAGGGATCACAAGAGACCGATAAGATGGACTATTGAAGATATCAGAGGAATTAGTTTAGTAATTTGCATGCATAAAATCCTCCTCGAGGACGATCACAAACCATCGATAGAGAATCAACAGAGATTGAACCAAAATATGAAGGATGTCGTAAAGAAGGAGATCATCAAGTGGCTCGATGCAGGTATCATTTATCCAATTTTTGACAGCTCGTGGGTCAGTCCTATACAGTGTGTTCCCAAGAAAGGCGGAATGACAGTTGTAACAAATGAGAAGAATGAACTCATCCCTAATCGCACTGTCACGAGATGGAGGGTATGTATGGACTATCGGAAGTTGAACAAAGCAACAAGAAAAGATCACTAACCTCTTCCATTTATAGATCAAATATTGGGCAGATTAGTAGGTAAGGAATAATAGTGTTTTCTCGATGGTTACGCATGATATAATAAGATTGCCATTGTACCAGGAGATCATGAGAAAACAACCTTCACATGTCCATAGGTACGTTCGCCTTCCGTAGAATGTCATTTGGATTGTGTAATGCACCTGCTACATTCCAAAGATGCAAGACATCCATTTTTACTGACATGGTGGAACGATACTTAGGAATTTTTATGGACGCCTTTCTGTCTTTGGTGACTCATTTGATAATTGCTTACATAATCTTGCATGTGTACTCGAACGTTGTGAAAATACTAATTTAATCTTAAATTGGGAAAAGTGTCACTTTATGGTTCGAGAAGATATTGTCCTTGGTCACATGGTGTCAAGCAAAGGCATTGACGTTGACAGAGCAAAGATTGAAACCACCGAAAAGTTATCCCCACCAACATCGGTAAGAGCTATCTAAAGTTTTCTTGGTCATGCTGGCTTTTACAGGTGATGCATTAAGGACTTCTCCAAGATATCGAAACCATTATGCAATCTTTTGGAGAAAGACATACCATTCAAATTTGATGAAGCATGCATGGAAGCATTTACAAAATTGAAAGAGGTTAGTAATAGCACATATCGTTGTAGTGCCTAATTGGATGTTACCTTTTGAATTGATGTGCAATGCGAGTGACTATGCCTTAGGAGCAGTGCTTGGGCAGCGTAAGAATAAGGTCTTTCATGTGATTTATTATGCTAGTAGAACTTTGGATGATGCACAGGTAAATTACACGACCACTGAAAAGGAGCTACTAGCTGTCATATTTGCTTTCGATAAAATTTGGTCTTACCTCGTGGGTTTGAAAGTCATGGTGTTCACATATCACTCCGCGATCAAGTACTTGATTGAGAAAAAGGATGCAAAACCACGATTTATGGGTTCTCTTATTACAAGAATTCGATCTCGAGATCAAGGACCGAAAAAGAGTAAAGAATGAAGTAGGTGATCATTTGTCAAGGTTAGACGGTCAAAGCAACACAAGCCCAACCAGGTAGCTATAAATGAATCTTTTCCCGATGAACAACTGCTCTCGGTTAGTCACAAACAAGTACCATGGTATGCAGATTTAGTTAATTTTCTTGTTTCGAATTTCATACCCACTCATTTGAATGTGCAATAAAAAAAGAAGTTTTCACATGATGTTAAGAAATATGTGTGGGATGATCCGTTCTTGTTTAAGCAATGTGCAGATCAGTTTCTTAGAAGATGCATACCTGAAAAAGAATGGGAACACATTTTGTGGCATTGTCATGCAGCCACTTATAGCGGACATTTTGGAGGAGATAAAACTGCCGCTAGGATTTTGCAAGCAGGTTTCTATTGGCCTTCTTTGTTCAAGGATTCTTATAACTTGGTTGCTAAATAGATGCCAACGAACGGGAAACATATCAAGGCGACACGAAATGCCCTTAAACAACACCTGGAGGTAGAGATTTTTGACGTTTGGGGTATTGATTTTATGGGACCATTTGTTTCTTCTTTAAAAAATCGTTATATTTTAGTTTATGTGGATTATGTGTCTAAATGGGTTGAAACAAAAGCTTTGCCCACTAACGAGGCTAAAACAGTAGTTAAGTTTTTGAAGAAGCAGGTGTTTACAAAGTTTGGCACACCAAGAGCAATCATCAGCGATGGGGGATCTCACTTTTGCAACAAACAAGTCGCCAATGTGTTAAACAAGTATGGAATAAATCACAAGGTCGCTCTAGCATACCATCCTCAGACAAGTGGGCAAGTGGAAGTGTCGAATCGAGAAATTAAGAGAATTCTCGAGAAAACAGTAAACACATCACGTAAGGATTGGGCATAGAAGCTAGAGGACGCATTGTGGGCTTATCGAATAACTTTCAAGACAACAATCAGAATGTCTCCATTTAAGCCAGTTAATGGGAAAGCATGTCACTTGCCGGTGGAATTGGATCACAAAGCATTTTGGGCGATAAAGAAGCTGAATTTTGATCTCGAAAAGGCTGAACATAAGAGGTTGCTCCAATTGAACGAACTTGATGAATTCCGGCTTCAAGCGTACGAAAAAACGCGAGGATCTATATGGAAAAGACGAAACGATGGCACGACAAGATAATCATTGAGCGACAATTTGAACCCGGACAACAAGTATTGTTGTTCAATTCCAAACTGAAATTATTTCTAGGAAAGCTTAAATCGAGGTGATCTGGACCATTTCAGGTAGTTCAGGTATTCCCCTTTGGTGCCGTAGAAATACGGAATCCAACTTCAGAACAGACATTCAAGGTTAATGGACAAAGGCTAAAACACTGTTAGGGAGGCAACGTTGAGAGGGCAGTTGCCGCGATAACATTGAGAGACACGTTATCAATCTAAGAGTCGAGCCGTAGACTATAAACCAATCGCTTTTTGGGAGGAAACCTAAATTTATTTTATTTTATTTTATTTTACTTTTGATTTTCTTTTCTTAGGCTTCATTCTGTTTTTATTTTTTTCCTTGCTTTCTTAGGTGATCACCACTTCAAAACACTCACCATCAAATATTAACCATGAAGATGAGGACAATGATCCAGAAGTGATCTCGTAGGGGAATATTCTTCTTCGCTGATATCGTATGTCGTCTCTTATCTTTTAGTTCGCATCGAGGACGTTGCTTAGCATAGGTTTGGGGTGTTATGTTTTGATGGGTTGCATTTTATGTTGAGTAAAGTGGTGTTCCTTTAGGATGGTCAGTTTATTTGTTGGGTATGAAAACTGAAAAGAAAAAAATTATTGTCTTTTGTGTCGTTATTTATCAGAATGACCCTAGAAAGTCGAAAGTGGAATGTTCTTATTCGATGATGAGTTTAAAGGTTGCATTCCTAATGTGTGGAAGGATGAAGTTCTACGTCTAGTGTGTTTACTTTTTTTCGGATTTTTATCAATTGTCCCAGTAGGAAGCCTATTTAGCTGCAACAGGCCTACGTCTTCTTAGAATGTATGATGACTAGTGATGAGTAGAGATACTTGGATTATCTCTTGAAACAAAGTATGAGGTATATGTGTTGAGAAAGAAAAGAAAAAAAAGATTGCCAAGGCTCTGAGTACCACTGTTCAGGTTTAAAAAGTCGAAAAAATAAATAAAAATAAAAGAAAAATAATGCCCAAATATGTACTTGTGGTGTGAGTCTTCCTTACTTGCTTGAGTGTTCGATCTGAGGGATGCCTTATCACCTAATGCCTTAGTCAAACTGGATTGGGAGTCATTGATTGAGAATTCGTTACATGAGCTTTTGCAGGAATTTGATGATACATTTAGAGTCGTGCAACCGGGAGAAAAAGGAAAAAGAAAAGCGATGTTGTGTAATGAAAAGTTTTTAAGAGAGGTTTGTAGTAGTCTTTGCAAGTAATTTGGTTGCCATTAACTACTTGAAGTGTGGATTTGTTAATGTTAAGTGTGTAACTTACAGGGATAAAATTATTTCTCGTGAGATGTTGACTGAGCACACTCGCGGTGAATGAAATCTAACTACGCAGGAAGTTTGCGGCCATATCTGATAAGTTTTTAAGATATTCCATGATAGAGTGACTTGGGTTGTCTGAGGAATGTCTTTAGAGTCTATTTTTGTCTTTTGTTTTGCTCGAGGACTAGCAAAAGTTAGGTTTGAGGGTTTGATAACTCTATGAAAATAGAGTTAATGGATCATGTTTTAGACTTGATTTTGGTTAGTTTTAGGGATTTTAGTCGTTTAATTGTTAGGTATTTTGGTTACTTTAATGCCTCCTCACTTTCGTATATTCTCATTGTGTAGGTAATTAAAAATGAGAGGAAGAAGACGGAAGGAGGAGCCATGAAGAAGTGGGATCCGAATGGTCGGTGCAGCTATAACAAAATCACTGCAGCTGCGCGAGATGCAAGTAAGGAGGTCGAACACTTGGTGCAGCTGCAACGGAGTTCAGTGCAGCTGCAGCGAAGGGGCGGATAGTGGATAGAATAGCGGGTGTAGCTGTACCAGATTTATGTGCAGTTGCATCGACGCTAAAGATAATATTTTATTTCCAAGATTCTCAAGATCCTTTAGGGTTATTTCCTTAGGATTATAAAAGACCTTCTTTCTATCTCTTTGAGGGGAGAGTCGACCTAGGAGGCTTTGGGTGACAAGGAGCCGTCGACGGAGACTTTGGCAGATTTCTTTAAGTTTTTCTTTATGTCGTTTTTTATGTTTAAGATTGAATTGATGTTTTCTTTTACTTTCGTCATGAACTAATTTTCTTTGCCTAGGGTTAAGATTAGTCAATGGTTTATCACTTTCGACATGAACAATTAGTCAATGGTTTATCACTTTCGACACTCTTTGATTATTTATGTTTGATTATTCCTATTTGTTCTTAATGCTTTCTTATTGTCTGATCACCAATAGAATTGATTAATGAATTTATGTGAACTCGGAAGGGGAATCCTAAGTTGAGCACGAGAACAGGAACAACCTAAGTTTAATCTTGGTCGGAAGACGAGATTATTAACGAGCGGGATAGGAATATACTCAATCGTCCTAGGTAATCGAATTAGAATTGATTCTTAATGGACTCTCAATAGTTAATATACCTAGGAATAAAGTGGTTACTAGTTACAGAGAGGTACGTTCTTATGACCTCGGAAAGGGTGTAAGGAGATAACCAAATTCCAGATTATCAACCAGATCATTTTAAGTGTGTTGATTGAGATACGACTTGCGATTAATTATCAGGTGAAATCATTACCCTAGGTGTTTTCTCATCTTGAACTTTAATTCGTTAGAACTCTCATTTTTCTTAATTTAATATTCAGTCAGCAAGGTTGGGTAATAGAGATTTGGCATATTTTAATAATGGCAAAATATCAATTCATGGCCTCAAGTTTGAGCCAACAATCTGTTTTGTCATTAACTTAGTTTGTTATATAATTTTGTCACCAACTTTTGTTTTTATTGTGATTTTGGCCAATCATGAATTTCTTCTAGCGAAAGCCAAACAAGACCTTAATAGACAATTTTCATTTATTGACTAAAAAGAAAAAAAATTAAAAACTAGGAAATAATATTTAAACCTTTCATTTGTTTTTTAATTATAAAATGTTGATGAACAAATCAAGTGAATTAGAAGCCGAAGTTAACGATAGTTGCTTATGTTGTCAAAAAATATGAAAAATCGATGAATGTCGGATGATGTTCTATTAGGGGGTGACTATTACGGATAAAGTGGATTATGAGACGAATGAATGAGATGTCGTAACTCCACTATTATAGGACACAGGTTAGACTATATTAAGGCCTTGTTTGGCTTTCGCTAGAAGAAATTCATGATTGACCAAAATCAAAATAAAAAGAAAAGTTGGTGACAAAATTATATAACAAACTAAGTTGATGACAAAACAAAAAGTTGGCTCAAAATTGAGGTCATAAACGTATATTTTTCCTTTAATAATTGGTTAAAGTTCAGATCAGTCCTCGTGGGAACAATATCTTACTTATACTCTATTACTTGTACGATCACGTGCACTTGCATGGTGAATACGTTTTTTATGTGACATTGGGTTGCTCTTGTGAAGTTTATCTACGTGGGTTGCCCCGAGATCCATTCAGTTTTGAGCACCATTTCCAGGGATTCCTTCCCAGTGTGCTATTTCTTCAAGATATGCCTTGTCGAATCATTAGAATTGTGCGAGTGGTGTACATGTAAGGGAAAATATAGGAATGAGTTACTAAGTTCTAATCGAATTGCAACGATTAATTTAGTTCGAACAATTAACCGAGTAAAGAATACTTATGGGTCGTCGTAAGCAAGCTGATGTCGATCTTCCTAAGATGTCAGGGGAGATATCATTAAAATTTAGAGTGGTTGAATAGTATTTTTTATCCTCCGAGAAGTCCATAAAATTCCCATTTTTCATCACTGTCAAGATGCGTCATAGCTGAGAGTTTGTTTAGAGCCTAGTGATGGAGGAGGGGGCAAAGGGGCTGCCCTGCTTGTGTGTGGAAAGGCAGATGGTGCCCCTCCCTAGTTCAGCCGCCGTCGTTTCTTTTCCCCTTTACTGATCGACGAAAGTATGCAAATACCCTTCAGATATATAAATACGATAACTGATTTATTTCAGCTGAGCTAACTACGCATGCACAACTAGGGGTGAACATAAGTTTCGGGTAAAATCGGGAATCGATATTATAGGGTCGATCCTAATATAGGTTCTCAAATAGGCTGTGTATGTTCTAGGTTCGAAATTTTTGAAAATCGACAGTATCAAGTACGATTACAGGTCTCACATCGAAACTAACCTGAAAAACCTAGTGACCCAATATATATATATATATATATTTTTTATTTATATAAATAATTTTTATTTTAAAATTATAAATATTTCTTCTTTACGGAAACTCGAACCTATAATCCCTTTTTGAACCGACGGAATGATTCTTTGAGCCAACGTAATAATTTTAGATTATATAAAAGACAATTTCTTGGAAATTACGATGAGATGTGGGTCGATCCATTTATGATGGCAACCGACCAGGCATCTCAACTCAATTACGCATGCTTGCTAGATCAGCGAGGACTTATCTTTCAGTCTTATAATATGACCCAATGAAACAGAATCCTTCAGTGTGGGATCCCGTTTTCTAATCATATAGTTTCACAGATAATGCTCTTACGTGGCCAACATCTGTATGGTTTAACTGTAACAGGACAACTTTTAAACACGGATGGATGTGGGTTATTTCTGGTTCTGCGAGCTATAGCCTCTCCCACAGGTAAGCCACTAATTAATCACCTTATTTGTCCCCCAACTTAAAATAATCTGCCAAGATCTGCAGCATAGCCACCTGCCCAAGTCTGAGACAAACAGCCGCCGGTAGGCAGTTATAATGCTGCAACTGGCAGGAGTCCATTATGCCTGAGTAATGCTTCTGGGGATGGCTCGCGTCCCCGAAATTGGATGAAAACCTGGGGTTGGGTTCAGCATATGTACATGCATCAGGAAATCAGAGAGACCAACTGGTAAAGGTAACTCTCCAAGGTTTAACTTACCTCCAAGGGAGCCTTTCCGCCTCCAAGGGCCAGGATAGTCTCACGGAACCTATGCCCTGTTTCCTTGACAGCCTGCAAGTAATGCTTGGTTTAGATCACCTCTCGTTAGTGCCGACCATTATAAGGCACAATGCAGTATGTTCCTCCAAAAACCGTAAAATTCATCTGCTCAAAGCCGTAGAAGCTTATCCATATGGTTAAACCTATTTCACTTCGATAAGCCACCAACTTTACTAAAATAAAATCAAAGCCTGGCCCCTTTTTCCCTTAACACATTTAGAAATTGTTTTGCACAAGGAGAGGTGAATGATACAATTTTTTCAGCTATTCCCATTGACCCCAGATATGCCGATAAATTATATGGAAAATCAGGCTCTGAATCAACAGATCCATCCATGACAATCACGTGTCTAACATAAAGACAACTGCCATACCTGACTGTCATTCAGACCAGCATCCTCAAATGCAGAGAAAGCATCAGCTGACAATACTTCTGCCCACTGCAGAATGACACAATCAATTTAGGACACAAGGGAACCATGCATATACAGCAGGCAATTACATAGAAACAATTAGAAAAACAAATCAATGATCAAATGCATGCTTTCATAATTTACATTCAACAAGTGAAGAACTCAAAAAGATGTGTCAGAAGGCCATATGTAATGTATAGAATTTACTGATTTGGGGACAGTGTGCATATCCACTCCCCCTACAAGCAAAGACCAAATACCTTGTAACTATAGTATCCTGCAGCATATCCACCTGCATTAAAGTAATTGGTTACTATCAACAATAAACAAACAAGAACATTAACACCTTAAGGAAATTTTGAATGCTAACGACGAGACAAACCTGCAAATATATGACTGAAGCTACAAAGAAACCTGTCTTCAGGAAGTGGGGGGATCACTTGGGTTTTCTTACAAACCCTACGATCCACGTCATACACTGATTCAGACCCATCAGGATCATACTTTGTGTGCAATTGAAGGTCTACACTTGCAAATCGTATCTGAATGATAAGTGAGAAGTTGAATGATATATATTAAACCTTTTCTGTTTGAAACTCATATCAGAGAACTGGAAGACTCAAAAAGCAACTAGAACTATACTTGAACTTATCGTTCGGCAAACCGTTAACCCAAAAATTATGCTTGAACCAAAAAACCAACCAGGAAACAAAACAAAGAAAAATAAGCACCGATATTTAAACAACACACAAAAGAGGTTCCCAAAATCACTAACTTGTCGAAGGCTTAATGAACCGGCACGAAAAGTCCTTGCTGCAAGCAGCTTCATGAACACATCTTCTGGCAGGCTTTCACCAGTTTCATAGTGCTTTGCGATTCCCATTAATGTCTCTCTGGAAATCAGAGCAAACTTATATAAAATGGTCCAACACCGTGAATGCAGAAGTTAAAAAACTCTGACAAATAGGATCCGTGAATAGAAACAGGACATCAATATGCTATTGATATTCCAAGATTGAAACATGATAGCGTCTAGTCAATAGCAACTTTTCCCAACAAATACATTTCTCAACCAAAATTTTTAACAGAGATTCTAAGAAAAGACAAAGCAATAATACAAACAAAACGAAACTAACTGATCCATGAAAGTGAGACTCTGATTTAGTGAAGTGTCCAATACAAATACCATGCCGCATAATCAAAGCCCCTATAATAGAAACTAAATGCAGAAGAATAGTAAAAAGAGAGGAGTAAAGCTAGAACTTATCCAATCGGTCCATTCAATTTCATTGTATTTCAAGGGAGTATCACCTGTGGTAACACCAGTTCTCCATAAACTGAGATGGTAATTCTACTGCATCCCATTCTATTCCCCTAATACCAGCAACTAAACCCTCATCCTCTTTTGTTAGCATGTGCTGAAGTGCATGACCAAATTCATGAAAAACAGTTTCAACCTGCCGAAGGGAGACGGCAAAATGTCATAAAAATGCCTATATGTGACGGGAAAATAAAGATAGAAAGTCCTTCAGAGGATAATAAACTAGTGATTTAGGGAACAAAGAGAAACAACACTCACGATGTCATTTTAAAGTTAAACAACCCATAGCAAGAAAGCAACAAACAGGAACGGATTGAAGGATTACATAATAATGAGCTCTATACTCAAGAACAAAACCAAATTATCATCAGGATTTGGACATTTACAATCTTATTCTGGATATTAGCCAACCCAACTTAGAACTTTCCAGTCTACTGTTTCATGGGATTAATCCATCAGCAACAAGCTAGAATTATCTTGCCCTGCTCAAACAACAATAACCCCCTGTCATCATAATATGCCACAAACACTATCAAACTCTTTTCATGGGTATACCAGGAGTCACCTCATAAATGTGTTTATAGACAATTAAAAATACAGAAATTAACCTCACGGAAAGTCATCAAACTTGGCTTGTTCCCAACAGGCGGTGTCTGATTGCAAACCATGTGCGCAATAGGTAGCCTGGCCCTACTTCCATCATGAGAAAAAACACGGCTTCGAGAAACCACCTCGTCCATCCATGCACCACCCCGTTTTTCGGACGGGCGAGAGTATGGATCAAAGTAGAAGTATGCTATCGGATTGCCTAAAGAGTCCTTCACCTGGTAAAATCTGACATCACTGTTCCAGACCTGAAAATGGGAAAAGTAGCATTATGCAACAAACCAAGAGTAGGAGTTCCACAAGTTTCCAAAAAAGAATAAACTTACTGGTGCCAGACCATCAGCAGGTTCAATATCTACACCAAAAAGTGTCTTTGCAAGATTAAAAAGCCCATCCAAGACCTTTGGTAGAGAGAAAAAGGGGCGAAGCTCCTCCTACAACACAAAATAGTTCATCATGAGCCCACCGATATTTTTGTCCATAACTGATATAATGTAAGGAAGCAGCAAGATTTGCAGAGACTATATTTCTCCGCTGACTATTAAGTCAGCACTGAACGAGGAAACATTTAGAAACTGCATGAAAACAATCACCAGATAAGGTGCCTCTTATTCTCATACAACACAGTTGCAGTTACTAAACTATCAGATGGAAAATGAATAACGACACCAAAACCAAAGGGCAATGCATAAGGTCAACAAGTTAAACGAACTGTGTCTTCCATTTCAGGAAAAAAGACGAATTATCCTCCTCGATATTTGATTTTTCAGCCCAATGTTAGTGTAAAAGGTCTTTCTTCCTTGCTCAGTCAAGCCAAATTACACACCGCAAACAGGCAGTCTCGAAAACAAAATACTCTACCTAGTTCCCACTAGGTTGGTGTCATGCACATCCTATTCATGGACACTTTAGTCAATCAAGTGCCATATGCTCCAGTGTAGTTTAGGCAATAATGCCCCTTATCGCCCAAGGCATGAGGCTCTAGGCAAGGTACTCACCTAAGTGATTAAGGCACCACAAGAAAAAACTACTTATATACATATTTAATACCCAAGGCATTCATCAATAAAAGGGTTCCTGTCATCAAAGTAACGTTTAAGGATATCCAAAATGAATAGTTTTGAAGAAACAGGAAGGGGGGATCGAATGAAATGTTAGGCTCTGGTCTGGTCTTGGAAGGGGGGAAGGTCGATCGAGGTCTGGTTTTGTTATTGAGGGCTGATGGCGGGTGAACTGATAATAAGTGAGACATACCAAAGAAATGACTCACTGTCCTAAAACCAGCCCATAGAGTCTAAGTAGGAGTGTATTTCCATTCCTTTCCTCACAGTTCAAAATTTCAGGACAAAAAAACATCATGAATTTACCCCCTACCCTTGGCAATTACTTTACTACTACTTCCAATAAAATTATGATACTTATTCTTCTCTACAAACAACCTTAATACAAGTCGGGTCTGGCCTTACGGGGCTGAAGGGATGAGACGGCTAGGTATGGGAGGGGGAGACTCAGCTTGGGGGAGGATCGGTCTCGGGAGAAATGCCCAAATCACTGAGGAGAGAGGAGGGAGGGTTCTTTTAGGTACAGGCGCCCAAGTGCCTAGGCGAGCACCTGTGGCCGCCTTTGACAACACTGACATGCTAAACAATGGACTAGTATATCATAACCTTTTCTAAATGTTCCCCATAAATCTGTTCTCATCTTGCCATCCTTTCCAGTGTGATTAGTTTATATATTGCAATCAAGTGTCAACTATAATCACGGAAAACTCAATTGCTACCAATCAGTAATATATAGCAACACATGCAAACATGTAAGTTAAATTTCAAAGTAATGGAAGAATATACAGGGGATTGACCTCGTTGATGTCGTATTTCGACTCACGTAGCCTCTCACTCCAGAAACTAATGTCCCAATGTGTCAAATGACCAGATTCTGCAGCGCCTTGATCCTTTGCAAATCTATTGAGGTCGTCCATATCTGAAAACACAAAATAATCAATTTATGGCAGTTGGAGGGCATAAAAAAACAAGGGATTCAGAAAATGCACCACCAAACTGAGAAGAACAGTCAGATCATATTGGAAAGAAGAAAGGAAACTTATGAAAACACCTGTTCAGAATAAAGAAAGATCTGGCCCCTTCTGAAACCTATGTCGTCAAGCAAACACAAACAGATTATTACCTTGAACTGCAGGAGACCAGGAAGCAGCCCTCAACTTCTCCAGGAGTTCCTCGGCTTTGTCAACGGTGGCCATCTTCATCGCCATGCTGACCTGATAATAACATGACAACATACATATGAGGAACTAGAGTGGCAAGGATGGAAAACTGTCTCTTATAAAAACAACTGTCCACCATGGTTAGCCCATTTGGTAACAAAAAAACTTCATTCACAATTGAAGAAAGATTTTGAAAGACCCAAACAGAAAACCGCCTCTGTGCTTGATATACCCAAAGATTCCAATACTACCAACTTGCAAGTTTATAGATCCTTTATACAGGAAATGAACTTGAAAACAGAACCAATACCATCATAGCAGCTTCAACATCTTACCTCAGCATAGTTACTGTAACCCAGAAGCTTCGCCTTTTCTTGCCTAAGCTTCAGAATCTGGTTTATAATGGGTGTATTATTTATATCGCCACTAGAGGCCCTGGTTACATATGCACGATAGATTTCTTCACGTAGGGCTCTATTACGAGCATGTTGCATCACAGACATAAAGCTGGGAGCATCCAAAGTAATAATCCAGGGTCCATCTTCAGGAGTTGCGTTGGCATGTCCCTAAAACATAATAATTAACGGATAATCACACATATAACATGGCTATATTAACACAAAGGACACCATAGATTTTGTGTCACCTTTGTTACTGCTGTTTGTGCAGCCAGACCAAGAGCTGTAGCGGGCAATCCATCAATCTCATTCTTATCAGTTATCAATTTTTCAAATTTCTTGGTAGCATCCAGAACGTTTTCATCAAATTTCTTCGTCAGCTTTTCAAGTTCCTGCATCATCCTTCTGCGTGAGAAACTAGTAACAGGACATGCTATGCCAGATTTTTACTATTTAATAATTGCAAAAGGAAGCATATATTGTATGAAGTAGTATATCACATGCCAAATCTTCTCTTCGACTGTTTACCTCACTATGCCATCCTAAAAATTTTGCCTCTTCCTCCCAGCCCCCTCAGCAAAAATAATGAAGAAACACTGATTGATTGAATACTTCAATGCACGTTTGGTCTTATGAGTTGGTTCATACAAACACCCAAAGCTGATACAAGTGTATACAAAAGCTAACGCAAGTTTAATTCACGTATGCCCAAAGCTCTGGGTCGGAAGTCTCAAGGGCAAGGGTAAATAGCATGGTCAGTAATGAACATTCTGCTTCAGGATAACTCACTCAAGAGAAGCGAACAGCTAAAGCCAATTTCCATATAGAAACAAAAAAAGAGAACTATGTTGCATCTCACTGTATTTTTTTTTACATGTTCTTACGAGGCCCAATTCCTTCAATGTGTACACAACAGCAACCATCATGAATTTGAATCCTCTGATCAGTATGACATATTATGCAAATCTTCACATTTACTATACATAACTAGTAGTTTCGGTTTCCTATGTCAAAAACCGTGATTCTCCAGATCTAAAAAATGATAAGCATCATTGGCATAAAAAAGCATCCTCCGTCCACACATTTCAGACAGCTTCTCCTATCCATTAATCTGTCAAATACCAGCAAAGTGATTCCCAATCTATTCCATCAACCAATTTATATCCCTAAGACTTCTACCAACACATGAAGATGTTATTTGCACATAAAGATTTGTGTATGGATGGGAACATAAATTTAATATTTAGGTCCACTAAAAGACGCCAAGCTGATGTCAAGAGTTTAATAGGCAAAAATTAATAAATACAATGAACCAAGAAATGTTGAACAATTAGCATATACAAGTAGAAGTGAAGATCAACATTAAGCTCGTCAATAGCTAATGTTTGGGGTGGAGAAAACAGAGCAATAAGAATGATCAATGCAGATTACAATGTTTTATCAGAACTTAGGTAGCTAAGCCATGTAGGGTAGACATGGAGGATTTGGCACAAGAGAATGATGAGCACATATTACTAGAGGATGAAACAGTAATTTCAAAGAAATTCTTAATGCCAAAGTGATTTCTGAGACCCCTTAAGTTTCAAAACAAGATTCCCCATCAAGTTATGAGTACCTGTTCAATTTTGTTAAATTGCTCTCTTTGATCATCTTCAAGGGCCACGCCATTTAGTACCGCTTCCTTGATTTGGTCTGTAAGAAGTCAAGAAGAAAAACCTTAGTGAAAATTTGCTGCATAATAAAGAAACTTCAAAAACATATTAAAAATTCACCAGGATGCGTATATCTTTACAGATAAATAAAATTACCAGAAACAAAAGATAATAATAGAAAAATATTACAATCGCATTAACATTGTACTCACTCTCAACAATTCTTTTCCTGGATGCACTGAGTGTTTGCCAATCAGGGGAATCCTGCATAGCTTTGAATGCACCATAAATTGGCTTGCTTTGCCCCAGCTTGAGCTGAAATTTAACCTTCTCCTCCTGCAGTTCATAAAATGCCAAGGATGGGCTTTATCATCAGAGAAGAAAAATCATTAACTTCCTGGAATGAAAATCCAAAATAGAAGGACAGAATAATTTGTAGAAACCAATATTTGGAAAAAGTATTATGATGAAAAGCATGTCCTCGGCTACTCTACTTTGAAGATCTACACTATAGGCAATTAATAAACAAAAACTGTGACAACTTAGATGCACCCAAACCAATCCAACGGAGAGATCAGCACTGACTGGCATATCTGACTGTACGAGAAGATGCACTATAGCAACAAACCTGGACGTCATCAATTGCAGAACGGAGGTCTTCCGAGTCCTTAACAGCCTTAAGATGATTAACCATCCCCCAAACGACCGTCAGCCGATCGACAATCTTCTCGAGTGGCTCCACTAGCTTCTCCCAGGTAGGCTCAACAGATCGCTCCAGTTTCTCCAAATCACTCTCCTGCCAAGCGCGCGGTCGACCAAACCAAGCCAGTCAGCAAACAGAAATAAATAAAAAAAGATGAATAACAGAGGAGAGAGGGGGGATTACGAGGGTATGGAGGAGGGAACGGATGCCTGGGCGGACGTGGCAGGGCTCAACGGATGAGAAGGGAGGGAAATGGAAGTCGAAGAGGAGGGGATTTTGGGAGTCATCGACGTCAGGGGGGGAGGACTTGGTGGTGAGAGGAGTAGAAGCCATTGAGGAGTAGAAGCGGGGGAGACGAGGAGGGAGAGGGGAGGATAATCGATGGCGACGAAGACGACGGCGGGGGTGGGGTTGGGGGAGGCAGAGGGAGAAGGAAGGGGAGTAAAGAGGGCAAGGGTAGGATTTGTTTTGGAAGGATCGACTGCGTAGGCAAAGGAGGGAGGGAGCGGCTGCGGCTGCGGCTGCGGCTGCTCGCGAGAAAGATAGTTGGAATGAGGTGACCAACATGGCGTAAGTCAGGAAGAAGCATATAACGGTGAGCTGGCGGCTGTTGGTTCCCACCCGACTTCGGAAATGACAGGGCCGACGCTTGGGTTTGTGTTTGTGTTTCGTCATCGCGATCTGAGGGTTTAGACTAACTAGATTGACTTTATCCTTTTTCGCTGGGGACGGGTTCTTGTTACGCTCACCCAACTTTAATGTACTTAAACATGTTGCCTCTCATCATCACAATTATTCCGAATTTTATCTTTCATAGCTAGCACCTAAAATATTCTGCGCAATAGCATTCCAATTTTAAAATTCTTATGAGTAGTGCTACAAAATCGATTATTATAATGCAGACTTTATTCTCACACTAAAATTTTCCGATGTAACATGAGAGGTCCTCCCGAAAAAACCGATCTTACTAATGTCGACTTCCTTAATACACTAAAAGAGTCAGTCTTAGTAAGATCAACTTTCTTGATCTTCAGACATGAAGTCGGACACGTTTGGTTCAAACCCTAAATCGTCCCCTTTATCCATCGGCGCTCCTCCCGTCATCGTCACTACCCGGTCATCCCCCTTCGTTGCCGGCCGTCGCCCTCGACTCCGTCACCCATCACCGCTCCTTTTCTTTTGCCGACCCCGACCTCGACCCCCCAGCTCGTCGCCTGCCGCCCTCGACCTCGTCGCTCGTCGTCACTCGTTATGCATGATCTCCGGCCCTTCGTCGTACATCGAAAACATCGGGCAAGTCCTTTGTTATTTTTTAATTAATTTGGTTTATGGTAGAATTAAGGTTATAATTAAGATATGATTTAGGGTTTTGAAATTAGAGATGAAATTAAGTATTATATGACAATTAAGGATGAGATTATGTATTATTTGATAATGTTGGTTATTGTTGTAAATGAATGTTTTGATTTGGGGTATTGATTGATTATTATTGAAATTAGGTATTGTTTTACAATGGCAGCGATCGAGCTATTAATGTTTGAGAATGTGAATATTGGTAGTGGACATATGGAGTTAGTTACGATAGATGTTCGAACTCACCGAAGTTGTAAATTACACTAGTTTGGAGCGTATGTTATGTGTTGCAATGGGTGTACAATTACCAATGAGATTTACAAATTGTGCATAGGTATCCGATTGTTGAGTTTAATAATGTTAGAGTGAAGTATATGTTAGTGCATCTTAAGGACGATGATGACGTGAGATTACTTGTAAATTTGCTCTTGAAAATCCAAGGCATATCCAATAAATATTTGTTTTGGGATCAAGCAACGTTAATACATCAACAGTTTTGAATCATCTAATGTCAATTTCTACATCTAGGATAGAAAGCGATGAGCATAATATACAAGTGGAACATGTTTCGACGGAAGTAGAGAGGTGTTATCTGTTCTATTGATTCGATATGAGACAACCACAATATCCCCGATTCTATTGTGGATCTGATGTGGATGTTGACACTGATGATGAGTTGTTTAATGATGTTAATGTTGGTTATGAGATTTCAAATGATAATTATTCTTGTAATGAAATTGTGACGGTAGCTGAATCAAGTGAAGGGTCTAGTCGACGAAAGGAGAGAGGGTTGCCATTTTTTAATGATTATGTGGATGACTTCAGTTATGTTTTTGATAAATATATGAATGACCTAATTGCGCATTTGATTGACATGATTCACGAGTTTCGTAAAGGGATGAGGTTCCAGGAAAAGAAGGAACTCATATATGTTGTGAATAATTATCACATACAGAACAATTGCAATTATTATGTAGTTGAATCTAATACGAAGTTGTGGAATGTATATTGCTCAGATGCCGATAAGGGGTGTAAGTGGAGATTAACGATAATACAAAGAGCATGTGATGACAAGTTCGAGGTGACAATAGTTGGGAAGCCTCATACTTATGTTAATGCTTTTACATCGCAAGAAACAAGCTGAATTCAAATTTCATGACTCCATTATTTAGACAATTTGTAAGTGAAACTCATGAAATCAAAGTTTCATTTCTTCGCAATGTCGTTAAGGAGAAGTGTGGATATGAAGTACATAGGAGAGTGTGTGATATAAGGACGGTCGTTGTTCCGCCCACACCTCAGTCGTCGTCGCCTACTGGAGGTATTAATTTGCTCGTCATCGACTACGCAAGGCGACAAAAGGCACCGAGCGACGGATCACTCATGCAACGTGTATCTCAGGTGACGAAAGGCATTCAAGTGAAGATATGAGCTTCATTAAGGGAAGGAATCAGAGCGCCCTGCAATTAAAACGATTCAAGATCCCAGAGCAATCATCTTTCCATCAACGTAAATGCATATCTTAAGTTTATTTTCTTTCGTTATAAGCCATTTATGACTTGTTCATGAATCTAGTCATGCATGCATCTCATCTAGGTTCACTGTTAGTATTTAATTTCTTGTCTTTGCAATCTCTATATAAAGGGATGTCTTGTAAGAGCTAGGGACAGATTATTCAGACTTTTAAACCCAGATTAGACTTTTTTCTTTCTATCCAAAGGAGTTGATTCTCTTTCAACCTCGTTCTTCATTTGGTGAATTCCCAGTGTGAATTGAGTAGAGTATTTCAACCGGTGGTGGTATATCTATATCCTTCGAATTTTTCATCGCCCTCGTTCTTGTTCACGGTGGTGTATTTGTATCCGTGCGACAGATGAGTTATATCCGAGTCTTCTTTCATGGTGGTGTATCTGTATCTGTGGAGGTTGATCTCTATCCTTTCATACCCATCCAGTTCAGCCATCCCGCCTAATCTACCCTTCCGACAATATAGTCACTTTATTTCGCACCTTTAGTGACGACCCACATCGTTTCGGTATTGGAATCAACATTCCGGTGTTGTTCTCACATCAGTGTGGGATGCCAAAAGAAAAGCAATTAATATGATGTATGGTAATTGGGATGACTCGTATATTGAGTTACCTCATTTGGTGAATATAATTTCTCAATTGTCAATCCAAACCCTAATAGGACACGACTAAAACGAATACCAAGATCTACTCGATTACATAATGAAATGGATGTGAGAGAACGCAGAACTAATTTGACTTGTAGTATTTGTAAAAGAGAATGACACAATCGACATTGTTGTCCAAACAAATGAAATTGCAAAATTTATTTTGTCACAATATCGAAATTTTGTATAGATTTCTTTTTGTTAGTCATGTTTATATGTATCCATCACTAACTCGTATGTTTGTTTTTTGTAGTATGGAGCCCGGACCGTAGTTGATCGATGTGTTTTACGCTCATGATCAACATCATTCTTTCGTTATTTGGGAGGAAGGATATGCAAAGATACAATAAATTGATTTAGTCTTTCATGTTCTTCCGTTTTTTAGCAAATTGAGGCGATTATGAATTTCATTACTGCCAATGTTTTCAGAATAATTTATTAAAATGTTGGCATCATGAAAGCAACATCAAGAAAATAAAGCGAAACCCTTGTATGGATGTATACCTATGACAAGTCGAGTTTTTCAGAGTTGTCAAGCTGTCATTCATCCAGTTGGATCATGCACTAATTGCCGCCTTAATTGACCAATGGAGGCCTGAAACTCATACTTTCCACATGATCACTGGAGAAATAAAAGTGACGTTGCAAGATGTTCAGATTCGGCTTGCCGATTAAGGGGACCTTGTTATTGGATACATGAGCTTTGATTTTTCAGCTATATGCACGCACTTACTCGAGAAGCCTTTAGGTAGAAGTGATATGATGGTGGGAATGGTTAAGATGAGCCGGTTGACATCCTGTTTTGGTGTGCTACATCCCGAAGCACCAGATCACATGGTACATATGCATACTCGGGTATACATATTGTAGCTTATAGGCTTTATGATTTTCCTTGACAAGTCGGATTGTCCATCTCATGTGGATGCCGTTACTGGAGGATTTTGAAGTTGTTGGTAGTTATAGTTGGAGATCCACAAGTTTGTAGTGGTTATATAGAACTATGTAGTGCTTCTCTTAGAAAGCATCACAGATAGCCGGTTGTTTAGTCTTGCTACAAAGATAGGCATTGGATAGGTTCCCATATTGTGCCCCCATTAGATGTCGGAATAGGCAATATATTGGTATGCCTTTAGCACATCGATGGGGGCACATCTCGACACCAAAACTGTCTCCATGCATTAAAGAGAATCTTTAGACAGACAGAGCTAAAAAGTTATTTACCTTTCTTTTCATGTTAGGTCATCCTATGTTGCAACATAAGTTGTTTGACCTTTACTTTGGATGTCATCCTTGCCAAATTACCTAAGCGCTACTTGGGGCAAGAAAGATGGTGAGCGTGTGTCGCTCATTTTCTTCTTCGCTGTTGAATGACACTTCCCTGATCGAGTCATTCGACAAACAATTTGGAGAAGAACGCTTAGTATTAGGGCCTACAGACACCAATGCAAGTCTATATCGAATAGACATGCGAGACAAACGATATGATAATTGGATGCACATCCACATTGAGTGCCTCACATTTTGGCATAAAAAAGATAACCATATTGTGTATTTGCATTGGGAGTCGACGTCGGACTACGAAACATGGTACATACATCGAACCATCCATACTTAGCGCACACTGGCGTGATGTTGGGTACACTGGTGAGTACATAAACTATAACCTTTGTTGATTAGATTAATATTTTACTAATATCAAATTTTTGCAGATGCAACAAATATTTGGCATTTCTCTACGCGCCGTGAGAGGTGAAGCGTCAGAATTACAACACATAGCGTACATCTCTTGAACAAGTCATGGCTTCTTGAGAGAGTTCATCTCGATGGATTTGTTTGACCGACATTAAGGGGTATAAGAGGATGACGACATTGGCGAAGAGCCACAACAGGAGGATCATGCACTGAAGGTTGAGTAACCAGATGATGAGGAAGACGAGGATGAAGGAGTTCATGAAGACGTCGACATGTTCGATGTTGATCAACAGGAGGATGAGATGTACGCACACTACTTTAGATTACTTTTCGATGTTTCGATGTTAACTTTGTAACAATTTGCTTAGATTACTTCAATTGTTTGATGTTGTTATTCTTGTGTAGTTGATGAAAATTTGCATACATTGTGGGAAATCGGAGGTTGATTTTCTCATTTGCTGCAGAATCAAGGGAGTCCGTCTTACTAAGGCCGACTCCTTTAGTGCCTTAACGTAGTGGGCATTAGTAAAACCGACTTCCTTAGGCTGGAGAAGGACCTCCCATTTGGCACAAGAAAATTCGAGTAGCAGACTAAAGTTGGCCTTAGTAAGACCGACTTCCCAAGAGGTCTTATTTTTTTACAAGTACCCCATAGTCGTCCTTTATAAGACCGACTTCTTGAAAATAAGCATGATCCCATGAAATTGGTCTTACAAAGGCCAACTACCTGGGGGCGCATTGAAATTGGCCTTAGTAATGTCAACTTCCATTTATAGTGAATTTGACATTACAAAGACCGATTTTGTTATACTAGTCAAGAAAATTTTAAAGTCAGGATGCTATTCGGCAAAATATTTTGTGGACTAGTATTATTATGCAACGAAACTCAAATTATTCATACCACACTCCACATACATGAGTTTTATTCCTTAATTCGTAGTTAAATAAAATATTTTACGAAATAAAGTTCTTAGTTTTAGAATTGCTCGACTAATGCCAAGAAATCAGCCTTTGTAAGATCGATTTTTTACCTTAAGAAAATCGGCCTTTGTAACACCAATTTTCAAATTTAAAAATAGAGAATTCATTGTTTGAAACATCAATTTCAACGTGGTGGTCAGAGTAATATAAATCCTCACATAATGATTCCTTAAAATGATTAAACGACTTCTCAAGAAGTACCCCGTTTCGGGTTCACAGCAGAGGAATGTTTTAGCACTTAATCGCTCTATGGAGGATTTCCACACAGCTTTTGTCCCCTCTCAATAAGAACCTGTCTATAAGCACAAGAGCAACAACCACGAAGAGTCACTTAGAACAAAGAAAAACAAGGTTTGGTTGCTCGCATAGCGGAACCTGGCTTCTCATATAAAGAAGTCGAAGCATTCGTCCTACACACGGTTCGGATGTGCACGGTTACCACAGTTGTGAGTCACTGCACGCCCAATCCATATGGTGGAATTTTCAACTCCGGCAGCTGCTCTACTTTCCCTCTAGGAGGTCAAAATTTCTACACATCATTCATGTGCTCGGGAAAACCTCATTTCACTCCGGTAGCTTTCCCAACTCCTGTTCTACCCTGCAAGTGTGTGTCTGACTGGACATATTCCATCGGTTTGTGGCTTCCTTGCGAAGAGACACAATATGAACAACTTTTTGTTAATGGGTTAGCAACTGGTTAAGTCAATAACGTATCTTATTCACTTAGCTTCTCGAAGACAATTTGTCAGCTGCTCGTTGAATGTACCGGGGACACACAATCCATCTCAGGACGACCAAGGTATCATACAGCCCTTGGCACTCTCACACGCAGTTGTGAGGGGTATGAACCAAGAGATCACTTAGCACTTATCGTTCCTTGCCTAATCACACAGAACACACAGCCAAGAGCTTACACAGATCACACAATGCTATCAGTTCTTTGAATGTATGAGCTTCATATGATTTTATGGAGAAGACAATCGTGGAAGTTGTCCAGGTTCATTGGGACAATCTTCTTGATTTGTTTCCCAAAGTATCAAATCACAACATGTCAGATCCATCTGAGCGGATACTTGCTCAACGGTCATGTGTCCAATAAGGAAAGTTCTCAAATAATAACTTTCTAAAATTATTCATTTCTATCCATATTGAAATTAATTTCCATGAAAAATAGCTAACCTAATAAAGAATAATCAGATTAGCTCATTAAATCAAAATTAGAATTATTTGATTTGACCATCATCCCTTTGCAACGTCACTTTGGGTAAGAAAATTTATTTCTATAATTGAAGATTTTATTTCCATTCTTAACTTAATTGAGTATTTTCAATTAAGATAATTTAGACATCTAATAAAATGAATCTGGAAAATTAAATTATTTTTGACATATACATCAAATACATATTATAAATAAAAGCTAGGAGATAATATTTGGAGCGCAGTAATATAGTAAGGTCTTACTGTATAATGTAGCAACACACTCAAGCTCATTATTAAAGGTAAGCTTACTATCACAGTAACATTGCACTGGTGTTTAGCAACATAGCTTCTCAAGCTCATCATCAAAACTAACTTCAATAAAAACCATCAGAAAACAAGAGAGAGCTTCAAAATTTTCTAGGAGAGATGAACTATTTGATGTTGGATAGGTGTTTTGTGTCGTTTTGTTTAATCGTGTTTTGAATCAATTAGTTCGTATTTTGAAACTTCAAACATGCGACACTACACATTTACCTTGTCATGTCAAAATTGAAAACCCAAGACACGAGTTAACTCGTTTAAGAATTATAGAAATAAAAATATATATTATATAGATATAAAATACCAAATATGTGTTATAAAATAATTTTATCACAATCTAAAGTTAAAAAATTTATTTTTATATTGTAAGTAACTAAATAATAATAAATATTAGCAAATAGATTATTTCAAAGTAGTTGAAAAAATTTAAACTATAATATCTTCCAGGAAATTAAAAAAATAATTAAGTTAAATCAACACTTGATGTGAAAGCGTTGTGCGTGACTAGATTAATCGCATCATTAGTTACTTGAATAGATAATATCAAACAACAATATAACCTAAAGTTAAAAAAATATTTTTAAAATTTTATTTAATTTTTATTGTATCTTAAACGGGTTATACATGTATTTAATCATGTATAATCTTGAAAGTCAAACTCAGACACATTCTTTAACGTAGTAGTCTTGACCCGTTTATGTAAAAGACATATTTAGGTAAATCTAAAGACCGTGTCATGTCATGCCATTCTTTATGTGTCCTTATCTCAAATTACAGACCCTAATTTGAGGAGGCTCATTTCAAATATAGCAGCTTAAACCGATGCAAATGGACACAAGATCATGGCAAAGTATTCGAATAACTGAAAGAGTGTTTTATCAATCCCCTTTAGTTATGTTACCCCCAAACGTAATAAAATATTTCAAGCTTTTTATCTTAACTTGAGACACATTTATTGGGTATGTATTTATACAAGAAGACGAGAATGAACGGGAGAGGTCAATATACTATTTATTAGGCTTTTAACCGCCCAGGCAAACTCGAGGAAATACTTGCTTTTTGGACCGCTCCTAATTAGTGGATTAAGTAAGTGGGGTCTACTATTACAAAAGCTAAGGATGTTAATGGAAGGATGGTTACTAAAATGATTCGCAAGGCATGTTAGATAAGTATTTTGAGTGACAGTACTTATGGGATAGGTAACTTGAATTGCCACATTTCAAAAACTAAGTGCCACTACTCGCGGCTTTAGTCGGATGATCTTATCTCCTAATATGAAGTTGAATATATAAAGTTTGAATAAGATGAATATCATGATTTACTTCTTACTATTTTAAAGCATGATTCGTAGAGTATGGTGGGATTAGAGTGTTACTTGACTATTTGAACAAAAAGGTTGTGTATATTTCAAGAAACACTCTAAAAACTGTTATGATCATGTTCAAGGGTGAAATACGTAAAATTAAAAATAGGTAAAATATCAATGCCCAAATTTTCGGACAACTTTGCTTTTTAGCCTAATATTTTTGAAAAGTTATGCTTTTTGCCTTAAATCAATATTACAAATCTTTCGTGATCTAATTTAGACGCTGTCATCAATTTCGATAACAAACATTCAATAATTTCCGACGTGGCTTATTTTAGTTATTTTTCTTTATCTTAAAATATTGGCTTTTTGTCCAAACTTGGGATCGGTTTTTCTTTTTTGTCATAATATTTAACAATATTTCTTTTGCGGCCTTAAATCGATATTATAAATTTTCATAACCTAATTTAAACGTCTTCATAGGTAACCGACTTTAAATAATTTCCTATATGAAATTTGTTTACCTTACGCTAATAATTGACAAAATTTTTAACTTACGTTCATGCTGTATTAAAGTTTTTTATAAATTTTGAATTTTTTATGCATGGTATTGATTCATTTGAAAATACCAAATTGGGAGTTGCGAATGGTCAGGGTTACGTAAAATAATTAATAAAAACTCATATTGGCTTGTTCAAATAAAAGTTACGGGGAATTATTTAATCTTTTATTAACAGTAATTTAAACATAATACCATCACGTCATGATTTGAGAATAAAAAGCTATATAAAAAAAATAGAAATAAGGGAAGGCTGGTTTCATTAGTTTCGTTATCTTCGGGACGTCAAATTTCCTTCTATTACATTACAGAGAAATGAAAATTCCTCAACACCTTATACCGCTATTCAATTTAGCACTTGATCCATTCTCAGAAACAGAAACCAAAGCTTCTTTGCTTCCTCCCCCATGGACGCAACCCCAGCCAAATCCGATGTATGTACCTTGACACAGGATGTCGCGTCGTCTTCAGTCCTTGTACTTCATTGTTGCCTTGTTGAACCCGATTGTGGGGAACTGCTTCGCGTACTGCTCCACACCTCCGCGGAGTTTTGCAATCTCCGATTGAAAGTGTCCCATTTGCATGGTGGTCACGAAGTCCTTCAACTTGGTGCCTGCTTTACCGGTCAACGATCAAAATACAAACGGAAGTGCCAATGATTTATGAACCAAAGAAAAAATAAAGACAAAGAAGAAGAATACACGTGATTAATCATAATCACCTTTGGTCTCGCTCTTGATCTTGACGGATAATGTCACCGCTGCGTCGAAGAATTCGGCCACTTTAACGAAATCCTCCTCGACAAAACCCCTTGAAGTAAGAGCAGGAGTACCTAAGAGTTGAAAAAACTCATCCTCCATTATGATCTGCCTAAACAAACAATGGTTTGTCTAACAAAACAAGGTCCTCGAGAATAGGCGGCTACCCATCCTAATGCCGCCGGGTACCATGGCAGATACATCTCCAGGGACAGTGTTCTTGTTAGCGGCTATATGAACTGCTTCCAACACCTTCTCAACTCTCGATCCATCAATCCCCTGTGTACAAGGGTACCCAATGAGTCTTGCGTCAAAGAACTGGAGCCCACATGATAACACAAGATACCTTGTTCTTTAAGTTCACCAAAACCAAATGATTTTCCGTCCCGCCAGACACAAGTTCGTAGCCCTTTGCTTCTAGAGTCTGAGACAAGAACTGACTAAAATGAAGGCAAGTACTCACGGGAGGCTAGATTCCTGATTAGCTACTTCAGTCGAGGTGCAAACTCAACTGCCAAGAGCAAATACCTGGGCAAACTTGGCGCAGTTGCTAAGAACTTGCTCTTGATAGGCCCTGTATTCTGGAGTTGTAGCCTATGATAAGAGGAACACCAGTTGAGTTTTTACAGAGCATCTCCACTTGAAAAAACACTCAATCAAATTATTGTAGGCCTCAAATTTTTCACCTGTTTGAGTGCCACTGCCAAACCGGCAATGGTATGATTGTGGGGTCCTCCTTGGAGTCCAGGGAAGACGGCCTGATTTATCTTGTCTTCAAAGTCGTACATGACCTATTGACGAAGGTGCCTTACAGTTCAGAGCTAGCATTCGACATGAATTTCATCATAATCAAAGTTTGCATAGACAGATGACCTGCTGCCCCTGTTTGTTCGTCTCCTTCACTCCCTTTCTGTAGAAAATCATGGCTCCACGAGGACCCCGAAGCGACTTATGGGTTGTGGTCGTAACAACATCGGCATAGTCAAAAGGTGATGGAATCACCCCAGCCGCAACCAATCCGCTAATATGCGCCATATCTGCCAAGAGGATAGCCTTTTGCTTGTCGCAAACCTGTCCCGTACATCAAATGCACCCAACACAAACGAAGTCTATGAACTTCAATGTATCCACAGTGTTAAAGTGCAAATATGTTGGTTAATTTACCTTACGAATGCGTGTGTAATCATAAAGCCGAGCATATGCACTGGCGCCAGCTACAATCAGCTTCGGCCTGAAGAGAATCGCGCTCTTCTCAAGCTGCAATCAGTCATTGTCATTGAGTCAGAACAGAAGCACAAATGTAAAATAAGGAGCATATTTATCGAACAATAAGCATTGATCTAATCGTACTCTCTCTTAATAGCAGTACACGTGTATAACTGCACAAGCAGAAAGTACCCACAAAACATGAATTTCCCGCAACACAATCCCTTGATGACTATTTTTACCTGATCATAGTCGATGTATCCAGTGCTCTCATTCAATCTGTAGGGCATAGTCTCAAAAAATATGGAGACTGCTGAAATTTTCTTGGTATCAGTCTGCAAAATCGTAGAATATCATATCAAGTCCAGATAATTCCATCTCTAAGTCTGAAGGAATATCCAGCAAATTTAAGCACCTGGTACCCATGAGAAAGATGGCCTCCATGAGGAAGATCGAGAGCCATAATTCTGTCATGGGGCTTCAGTAGGGCAGTGTACACCTGAAAGTTTGCCGGAGACCCAGATAGGGACTGCACATTCACTGTAAGACGGAAGGATGGACGAAATTCAGCCATTTTGGGAAACTAAGCTTTTGTGTCAAACTAGAAGCATGAGCTTTGTCGATAAGTCTGTTTTTCCAGCAGCATGTTTCGAATGCGTAAACTAATACAAAACGGGTGAACCCTCAAAATTGTGAATATTTGATGTTTCACTTGTTCGGATATATAGAGGAGTTAAAACAATAGAAGATAACACAAAGGGAGCTACCTCCCCACTTGGCGGGATCCAAATGGAATGCTTCCAGAGCTCTCTTTTGGCATAAGGATTCTGCCATGTCGATATATCTAGGGGAACAGAAGTGAAATCCCGAATGAGAAACATTCGTTCAGGCATAGTATACCAACATGGAACAGAGAAATCAAATGCTCCCAAACAGGATACCAGGATGAGCACAAGGCCGCACCCACGAGAGATAAGAGACTCACTCATTGCCTCCATAGTATCTTGCGCCCGGATATCCTTCGCTGTACTTGTTGGTCATCACCGAACCGACAGCTTGCATGACAGAGACCGAGGTGAAATTCTCTGAGGGGATGAGTTCCAAACCCTTCATCAAGGAAAACAAGATAATCATATCAAATAATGAAAAGCATACCATCCAAAGAAGCAGCTCATTCCATTAATCATGTAAGCCAGTGCGGTGAAGGCAGTACCTTCCATTGCCTGGCCTTCTCATGCTCGATGATGTCAGAAATTTCGGGGTCCACGACCTCAAGAGGAGCATTCAGCTGCTTGGTCCACTGCAAAAAAAAAAAAAAACAAGAAGAACAGATACCAGATCAAACAACAGAGAGCAGAGCCGATCATAAGAGCAGAAACAAAGGAGCTTACCGAGACGCCAGGTTTCTCCTTCTCGTAAACAGCCTCGTTAGGGAGAGATGACTGCGATTCCAACGGGAAGAACCCAAATACAAAAGAAGAGGACGAAGAAGAAGAAGAGAAACGTCAGTTGGAATGAATCCATCGGGATGGGAAGAAGAGGAGATGGGAGGAAAACCATGTAGAAGAGGCCGGAGAGGGGGCGGAAGGTCTTCTCGAGTGGAGAGGAGAGACGTCGGACTGCCATTGCCATCGCCATCTCACAAACAAACACACACACACACACACACACGTTCGTTTTTGTTCCGCTTTCCCTTCCTAAATACACCACCTCTCACGTACACAACAAAAACTCAAAACCCTCACTGATTATGTGCCTCAGCTTTCGTATTCGTATATGTAATTACAAAATGAAAATGTTGGGTGGTTTGGTGCGTTTGCACCCGCGGTTCATAAGCCACGTCACAAACTGCTTACTTGTAAATGCACACGTCCCTTCTGAATGGGGGGGCAGGGGCTGTTTTTGTTCTAATTATTATTGTTATTAGCTAAATCGGAATACGGAGAAGAAGTGAAAACAGTGGGAAGTGAGTGGTGGAGAGAAGGCTAAGTGATGAAGACAAAGTAAACGCAGCCAAGGAAAACTTATCCACCACCCCCAACCAACGTTTCTTAGCAGCCACAGATGCGATAAAACAAGCATCCTTCATGTACAGGGAGCCCCTTCATTATCCGGATTCAAGACTTGCTACCACCCCCCAACGCGTCACTTCGGTATTACCACCCTATGCTTGTTCTTCTTAGTCAATCCCCTGTTCTTGTAATGTACGCATGGGCTAAGTAATTGTACTAGCATCCCCCACAGCATCAGAGCACTCCATTGTTCCGCCCCCTGTCATGGGTTGATTGATTTTGGGTACTTCCTCAGTCACAAACACCGGCTAAAATGTTACACGTAGTGGATGGGCTTAATACTTGTTTAACGCAATTGATCGGACTTTTACTAAATTACTTTTGATAATTTACTAAACTTTTACCTTTCAGTACATTTTATCAAAAGAGCTTCTTAATGAACCGGTTTTTTAGTAAATTTTTAGTAAAAATGTATTGAGCCTATTATTGTACATTTTAGTATTTTTTTACTAAAATAATTTGATAAATTATTAAATTTCTAATTAGTTTGTAGTATATTTTACCAAAAGAACTCCTTAATAGGCTATGTCCACAACCTTTGTAAATTACTAAATATTTTTAGTACATAATTACTAAAGAAAGTAGTAAAAAGGTCGTGGGCTTAGTAAAAGCCCGTTCATTTTTACTAAGCCCACATGAACAAATTTGATAATGCCTTAATAATTTACTGAACATTACCAAACTTTTTTAGTAAAAATGTACTAACATTTTACTAAACTTTTTAGTAATTTAGTAATTTACCAAACTATTTTAGTAAAAAGTACTACATTGTACTGTAATAGGCTTAGTACATTTTTACTAACAATTTACTAAAAAATCGGCCCATTAAGGGACTCTTTTAGTAAAATGTAATAAAAAGTAAAAATTTAGTAATTTACCAACACTAATTTAGTAAAATCTGGTTCAATTGTTCTAAACATGTACATAGCTCATCGGCTTGTTACCGAATCACTTTGGGGCGAATTTAAAACTTGTAGTAAATTTCGTCTATTTTTAGTAAAAAATGTACTAAAAATAGACTAAATTTAGTACATGTTTAAGCTTAGCATAGCCTCTTCCAATCCTTAATCATTCATTGCTCCACACAACACTTGTCTAAAAATGGCTTGCCCCTTTACCGTGTCGTGTGGGCTTACAGCATCTCGACGGCCAGCAGAGTGTTCGGACAGTAGCTGTCACAGTCATTCGGCTACGATAGTCATTCCCCGGGATTTCGACAACAGGGCTTCCTGCCCCGTACCGCGCACAAAGTTCTGGTGGGATGTGGCGATTGATGATTGACTTACTAATGCTAAAAATGTACTTGAGAGGAACGAGGAATGGATCATCATAGAGTCATGGTTTATGGGCCTTCTGTCTGAGTTCACATGACCAGAACTGGGCCGTAAGCTTCTGGTACCAATGGTTGAATTCCAGTTGCTGATGAAGCTTCTTTTAGCTTCTTTGGCATATAGCGAGCAACCCATGATGGTAAGAGACGTTTCACTTCTCTTATGTTTTGCACAGTTACTTGTTTCAGGTCGGAAATCCCAATGTCTCCCCCCCGGCCTGAAAGTAAACGCGAAAAAAGACATTTGTTGGGGGGTGAGACAGGACAGGAGATAGATGGGGGATGGCCGGCCTCGGTCTGGATCGATAATCGAATAAAAATCATCCGCCCCAACACAAACGACGGACTGAGGATTAGGAATTTTCACACCCTAATTTTCATTTTTTTCTTTCGTTTCTTCATTGGATGTTTGTCGCACAACCCATTTTCCCATTTAATAAATACCATTTCATATCATATGAAAAGTAATGACAAAATGGAAGCAACTCATGTTTGGTTGTAAATGGTACGAATAGATTTATTTAATTACGTGCTTAGACGGCACAAACACTACTTGAACAAAATCCTTGATTACAAACACTCGAAATTGACATCCCCACTTCCGTTGATCCGGTCTTTTATGGCTATCCTCCATCGGCTCATTGTCGCCCTCATCCTCGCGCCCGGCACCGCCCTCTCCCTCTCCTTCGAATTCCCCAGGTTCAGCCCCAACGTTGCCAACCTGACCCTCCAGGGCGACGCGTTCGTCTCCTCTTCCAGCGTCATCCAGCTCACAAGGAACCAGCTCGACGACGACCTCACCAGCAGCGTCGGACGTGCCTCCTTCGACAAGCCTGTACGACTGTGGGAAGCCAGCACCAGGAGGCTCACCGACTTCACCACCCACTTCACCTTTGTCATGAAGTCCCTCGATCCGAACAGCCATGGCGAAGGCATCTCCTTCTTCATCGCGCCCTTTGACTCCGATATCCCCATCAACTCCAGTGGTGGGTACCTAGCGCTGTTCCCCCCTGAGACGGCAACCAACACCTCTGCGAACAGGATTGTCGCCATCGAGTTCGATAGTTTCCAGAATGGCTGGGACCCGAGTTCCGATCACATTGGGATCAATGTCAATTCCATAGTGTCTGTCTCCACTTGCCTGTGGAAAACCAGCATCAAGACTGGCTCGACGGGAAATGCTTGGATTTGGTACAATGCCACCACATTTAACTTGAGTGTCTTCCTTACTTTCGCCAATAATCCGCACTTCAACAGAAACTCGAGCCTTTCGTACATCATCGATTTCAGGACGGTCTTGCCAGAAACTGTCAGGATTGGCTTCTCTGCCTCCACAGGCTCTCTGGTCGAGATCCACAACATCTTGTCATGGTCCTTTGTCTCGACTCTCCAGGATCCTGAAAAGAGCCGAATGAGCCTCGTAGTCAGTCTATCGGTTGGATTCAGTCTCATAGCTGTAGTGGCAGGGATTTTCTGGTTCATCCTCAGGAGGAGGAAGCAGAAACTGGAAAAAGACGCTGTCGCAATCCAGGCGTCTTTCGAGGAAGATTTTGAGAAAGGTACTGGACCCAAGAGGTTCCAATACCGTGACCTCAGCAGGGCGACAAATGACTTCGCTGAAGAGGGCAAGCTCGGGGAGGGAGGATTTGGCAGCGTGTACAAGGGGTTGTTGTATGAATCGAGCGTCGAAGTTGCCGTCAAGAGAGTCTCCAGAGGATCAAAGCAAGGAAGGAAAGAGTACGTTTCCGAAGTACGGATCATAAGCCGGTTGCGACACAGGAATCTCGTTCAACTACTCGGATGGTGCCACGAGGGAGGGGAACTGCTTCTTGTGTACGAGTATTTGCCTAACGGGAGCCTCGATAGCCACCTATTCGGTGAGAAACCGCTCCTGATTTGGACAACCAGGTACAAAATCGCACATGGATTGGCATCTGCCCTATTGTACCTTCACGAGGAATGGGAGCAGTGTGTCGTCCACCGAGACATCAAAGCGAGCAACGTCATGTTGGACTCCAACTTCAACGCAAAGTTGGGGGACTTTGGCCTGGCAAGGCTTGTGGATCACAACTTGGGGTCTCAAACGACAGTCCTAGCAGGAACGATGGGATATCTGGCCCCTGAATGCGTGACCACCGGGAAGGCAAGTAAGGAGTCGGACATTTACAGTTTCGGAATGGTGGCCCTGGAAATAGCATGTGGAAGAAGGCCAGTCGAGCCCAGGACAGAGCTGAATAAGGTCCGGTTGGTGGAATGGGTATGGGGACTCTACGGAAGCGGCCGGTTATTTGAGGCAGCAGACAAAACACTATGCATGGAATACGACGAGAGGCAGATGGAGTATCTGCTGACGGTGGGGCTGTGGTGCAGCCACCCTGACTATAGTCTCCGTCCGACAATAAGGCAAGTCATCAGCGTCCTGAATTACGAGACCCCCTTACCGATGCTCCCTTCGAAACTCCCGGTGCCGGTGTACTATGCGCCACCGATGGAAGCATGTAGGTTCTCCTACCACACATCCTTTGGTTATGGTGACACGGATCAGACGCACACACCAAACAGCAACCGATCGACGCTGAACTCGAACACGGGTGGCTCCGGGAGAGCCCTACTAAGTCCTTCTAACACGGATTAGCAGCAAATGATCCCAAATTTTTCATTTTATTTGTTCAATTTGTTAACCTTGTTATGGATGCAAAAAACAGAAAAAAGTATTTATGTCAGTGCATCTGGAAACACAAAACTTATTGATGAAGCAGCTATGTTTATGTCCTTGTAAGAATTGGTTGGACAGGACACTAACCTAATCTTATATTATTTATACCTTTAAATGTAAATTGTATACAATTTCACCACTTCCCATCATTCAGTTAAAATCAATGAAACTATGAGCTAGCATGGACTGTGGAAATTGCGAGTGAGGCTGAAAATTTTGGTGGCCTTTTCAATCCTAATGTTTTGTGGTGGTCCAACTTGAAATTGGAATGGGCCTTTGTCTAGTCCAATTTAGTCGGGTCTGCCTGGGTCTCATTTGGGTAATATTTCCCCGTTACTGATGAATCATGTAAAATATGAAAATCAAATCCGGAAGATTACCATCGTAAATTATTACATCATCCTTTTCTTTTACTCGTATTTCCCATTTTCATCCTATATGATTTGTTCATTTCGATTCAGAAGAAAAAAAGGGAAGCATTGATCTTATCTTAACATCTACTCGTTAAAACGAAAAAGAAAAAGTTGAAAAATATCCCATCACTCACCACTTGCTTACACTCCTACCTCAATCCAATTTTCAATTCCATTCCATATTTATGTAAATTTAGATCGGTGAGATTAGGTTACAACAACACCATAAAATGATTGTATGAAAAACAATGCCTTTTTGCATCTCAAAAAGAAGTCGAGGAGGGCTAGTGTTTAGCGGGCAACCTAATACAAGGATTTCGGGATCACCACCTCGTTAGTCTGAAAGGTAAAAGTGTTCTTCCTCCTTATATACCACATCGGTTGGACGTTTCCACCCGACGCGGGACTCTTTTCCATCCATCACAACTCCCAACCTTTTGCTCTTTTTTCCCGTCTTACCAACTCCCCCCCTTCGTAAACAAAAAAGATCACACCCCTAAACCCGGCAATGTGATCTCACTCACGTTTTTGCTTTCTCGACAAGCAATGTACGTGTTCATTTTCATAGGAGGATTCTATGTATATGTATTTATTAGTTAACGCGTCTCTCATAAATGAATGACCAATTAAGGTGCATTCCCCGCGTTATTAAATTAAAGGGGCTTTCCTATTTGCATCAAGGGGTGATCACATTCGATGGATTGGTTGCCCCGGAGAAGTTCAAGCAACGCCTTTGAATAACCTTGGCAAGGTTATAGGAATCAATTGTCAACTGCCCCAGAAAGTATCAATCAACTACAGTGGTCATAATTGGGCAGTTCGAGGGTTGCATTGAGAGAATATCATATGTATATATCAACAGACTATGTAACAAACGTTGTCGGGAAAAAAAAAAGAAAAAGAAAGAAAGGCTTGTTCTAAGATCACGTCTGAAAGCGTAAGGTAAACATTCAAAAGTTTTGTCTCGTTTTTCAAAGGGACAAGAAAAGAAAGGAGGAATCAATATCCATCACTAAAACCCAGGTTCTTTAATAAGGTACCTAATTTAATTAGTAAAAAAATTCGTTGCCTTTCAATAGAGGAAGGGGCTGCTTTAGAATCATCAACACATTTAATACTAAGGTTGTGGTTTCGGGAAGCGGCGGTGCTGTGTTATTTATTTGTTTTCTCCATCCCCTATGAAAAACACATCATCAAATCAATTTCAATTCTAATATATTCATACAGCAAAACGTTATATCATATCCTATTCGATTCAACTCACGATAGAGAAAAAAAAAAAGCATGTTCCCTCACACTTCACCTAGACCCCCAAAGAATCAACCACAAACCTGAGCATGTTTGTTTTAAGCTCCTCACAGGACTAACTATTTGACTTGTTATCTATGGTAGACACAAATAAAACCCAACTTCGGTAAAGATGAATCGACGCCAATGGGGATCCAATTCAGAAGAATCCCAGTTGGCGATACTAGTTGAAGCATATCTTTTTCCATAATAACAATAACGATAATATCATGTTCAACAGCTTCATATTTCTAAATTAAAACCCTCACTTTTATGACAAAACTTGGGGACAACCCACTTTTGTCCTCATTCGTATGTTTTTTTGTTATCCTCCTAGTTTATTATGCTTTCTACAGTTTCTCGTGCTCTGAAGAATTTGGGCAGTATCACTTTTTATAAATAATATAATATGTAGAAGAAGAGTTGGTATAGGTATCATCGGAGGAGAGCATTGTTGAATCCGGAGGAACGGCAGAGCCTCGTAGGACATTACTCACTGCCCTCCCCTCCCCCCTTTCGCCTTCATTCATCCTCCATTTTAAGTACACCTGGAAAATCGAGTCTTACAAATTCCCTCTTCCTCCGAATCCTTCTCACCTTCTCCTTCCTCCGTCAACCCAATTGTTGTTTTGACTACTACAATCGACCACCACCACCATCACCACCACCACCAAAGGAGGACACCGGAGGGGAAATGCCTCCTCCTCCATTTGTTCTGTCACTACTACTGCTGCTGCTGCTACAAATAGTAGTCGTTGTTGGTGGGGAGTGGTTGGACTCTGCTCCCACTACTCCTGGGTCCAGGTTCCTCTCCCTCACCTTCCTTCCTTTTTTTCTCTCTGTCTCCCTCCATGTTCTTTTACCTCTCTTTTACCGCTGTGATGTGCTCTTCAAAACTCGATGTTCTTGTTCTCCTCTTCCGGGTCCAGAGTTACAAATATCACATGCACCCATTACTGTTACATATATTCTTTTCTTTCGTTTGTCTCCTTTCCTCTTTCCCTCGGAATGATCAACCCCCGAGGTGAGGGGGGACCGCTACAAAGCGCAACCCAGACAAAAATTTTGTTGCGTCTACTCCCTTCCCTTTCTGGGGTGGGGTGGTGCTTTACTTTGGAGAGGCAGAGGAAAAATGTATAGAGTTGCCATAACGATTGTTTGTCAGTCCGGAAGGTTAAGAAAAGATTTGTAAGTCAATTAAGTCAACAGCAGGAGGGTTGCTTTTTTTCTTTTGTCCGGATCTGACGTGACTTGTGCAGCTCCCTAAAACCCCTGCAGTTTTCCTCAACTTGTCTTGTCTCGTCTCGTCAGTCTCTTCGTGAACCCCCCCCCCCCCCCCAAAAATGAGGTTGTAATATTGAGTAATAAGCCCATTACATTCCATGTAGGAACGAGACCGGCACAAGGAATTCGGCTGCTAATTCTTCTGTCGGAGTCCTCCTGCTGTCCGCCAGCACCGACCAGGTAACCTGTTTCTCTTTTATATTTTCCATATTACTCTGGACAAAAATCATTCGTCATCGGACGGATGGTGCTCTGCGTCCGCGTTTCCTCGGGTATACGCTTTTAAGCTGGCCGGATTGCATGGTTCGGCCCTTGTGTTTTGGTTTAGGTGGTAATAGACAACGGGCTTTTACATGTCGCCATCTCTGTCCCGGGTGGGGATGTCACCGGCATTCAGTACAACGGCCTTGACAACGTGCTCGACGTTCTCAACAACGACGACAACAGAGGGTGCTGGCATACTTTTTTTTTTAAGCCTTTTTTGGTGCTTCTTAAACTTCCTTGGGGGGGGGGGGGAAGGCTTGGGAGTGAATCTGAGTATATGTCTGCTTGGTCTTCAGTTACTGGGATGTGGTCTGGAATCTGCCTGGCCACGACATCATATTTGACAGGTGAATTTCTGTTGCTTTGATGGATGATTCGTTCCAAGTTGTCTCATGGGAAGAAACCATATGCATTGCATCTAGGGTACATGGATCGACGTACAAAATTGTTTCTGAAAGCTCAGACCAGATTGAGATCTCGTTCAATAGGACGTGGAGTATTTCCACAAATGATACTTTCGTTCCGATGAACATTGACAAGAGGTACAGGATTGAATCTCTTCTTTTTTTTTTTTCTGTATTGAATCAAAATGGTTGCTTATTATATTTGCAAAATGTAGGTACATATTTCGGAGCGGGTGCTCCGGATTTTATACCTATGCGATTTTTGACCGGCCAGAAGGATGGCCAGACATCGAGATAGATCAGGTTAGGATCGTCTACAAGCTTCGCGAAGATAAGTAAGGATCAAGCTTCTTTACCCGCAGTTTGAGATTCTCCCAAACTTTGGTCACTGAGTGCCCTGGCTAGTACGTTTGGTAGTTCTTACCAATTTAATTCGGCTAAAGTTCAGGTTCCAGTACATGGCACTGTCAGACGATAGCCAGAGGTTCATGCCAACGGCAGGGGATCGATCTACCGGTTTGCCACTGGCCTACCCAGAAGCTGTTCTCCTGACTAATCCTGAAAACCAAGAATTCAGAGGAGAGGTATCTTTATATTTCCTGATGAAGAATCTCGAAATGATGAGGGAGATCATTGGACTGAACTTTGTTGGATTCTCCTCTTCCCTTTCATTTCAAATTTTTCACTTATTTTTTGAAGGGTTTTGATTTTAGGTCGATGACAAGTATCAATACTCGATCGAAAACCAGTACAACAGAGTGCATGGCTGGATCTGTGACGAACCACCAGCCGGGTTTTGGATGATTACACCCAGCAACGAGTTTAGAACTGCCGGGCCAGTAAAGCAGGATCTAACCTCCCATGTTGGCCCAATCACCCTCTCTGTAAGCATGCTAGCACACTGGCTTGGAAATTTTTACATGAGAGATTGACCCCTCATGAACCGATTACTTGGTTGCAGATGTTTGTTAGCACTCACTATGCTGGGAAAGAAGTTGGGATGAAATTTAACAGTGGCGAAGCATGGAGGAAAGTGTTCGGACCAGTTTTTGTCTACTTGAATTCTGCATCACCCGAGGATGGCTCAAACAGCCTGTGGGAGGACGCCAAACGACAGGTCCTCAATCTTCATCCCTGTGAATCTTTCTTTTCTTGTTCCCTCCTTCCTTGTTGAGAATCAAGTCTGTGTTGTTCATCAGATGTACGGAGAAGTCAAAATCTGGCCATATGATTTCACTGCTTGCGATGATTTCCCTAATGCAGAACAACGGGGGAGTGTCGTAGGACAATTGTTTGTCCATGATGGGTACCGAAACTCTCGTTATGCATGTAATTTATTCATACATCTGCAAGGGAAATATTGATGAACTTGTTAATTCAGATACATAAGCGAGCAAGACATGTATGGTGCCTCTGCCTACGTGGGTCTGGCGGCACCTGGTCCTGCTGGATCATGGCAGCGAGAAAATAAGGTTTGTTTTGAAACGTCGGCGGAACTCATTCTGTTCTTTCTGCAGATGAAGTTGCAGTGATCCTGAAATAAGTTTCATCTTTCTTGTGGTCCTCTTCTTTTAAGGGTTACCAATTCTGGACTAGAGCAAACAAGAGAGGACTTTTTGAGATTGAAAAGGTCCGTGCGGGCGACTACAATCTGTATGCGTGGGTTCCCGGCTTCATCGGAGACTACAAGTACGACACCAACATTACCATCACGCCAGGTACCATCTTTTCCAAAGTATGAAGTAATTGATGTTATATTTTCATTACCAAATGATGTTTGACCATCTTGATACATAAACAAAACGCAGGATGCTCAATCGATCTAGGAACTTTGGTTTACGAGCCGCCACGTCATGGCCCAACTCTCTGGGAAATAGGCATACCTGACCGAACGGCAGCTGAATTCTACATTCCATCGCCTTATCCGACCCTAATGAACAGCCTCTATACTGATAATCGCAAAAGCAGGTCTTGCTCTCTGTATTCCGCTCTTATTCCAAGTACCGTTCACATTACGAGCTATTTTACATGCCTGTCTTTTTGGTTGGCAGGTTCAGGCAATATGGTCTGTGGGATCGATATGCGGACTTGTATCAGGAACACGACCTCATATTCACGGTTGGGACTGACCACTACCGTAAAGACTGGTTTTATGCCCAAGTTACTCGGTATGTAACAGATATGGGGTTTCGGTGCATGCAAACATGTATTTGCTTCGCGTGCGGTAGATTATGTATGGGCAGTTCCAATCTTTATCCTCGTCAATTGATCAAAAGCTATAAAATGCAGAAATGCCGGTAATACCACATATCAGTCTACTACATTCCAGATAGTTTTCGAACTGCAGCAAGTGAATGACATGTCAACTTATTACCTGCAACTAGCCTTGGCGTCGGCCATGGAATCCGACTTACAGGTGAGGGATCCCCTGTCCGTCTGACTTCCATTTCTCTTGCCCGTTGAAATTAATCAGTGACCTCAGGTACGATTCAACAACGCGAGCGTGGAACCAGCTCACTTCTCGACAGGGCCAATCGGACAGGACAACGCCATCGCCAGGCATGGGATCCACGGCCTGTACTGGCTGTACGGGATTGAGGTGCCGAGCTTCCAGCTTCACGGAGGGATAAACACGATCTACCTGACGCAAGCCTCGGCGAAGACGCCATTCCAAGGGGTGATGTACGACTACATTCGACTCGAAGGCCCGCCCGAGACGTGACCCGGGACGAATACATCCACAATTTTTACCAGCGGGGGGTGGCGTAGGGATTAGCTGAAAATCACATTACCAAGATGATGATACTCGGACAAAAATTCAACGTCTCCCACATTAAATTGAATCACGGGCGAACCCTGTGGGCCGCAGAGATTGGGGCAGTCCAATTTTGTTGGGGGATTTGGACGCGTCTGGGGAAGGGGTGTGAGGTGATCATTCGATCAACAAGCGACTTCTGGAAGTTGAGAGAGGGGATGGATGGTCCATTCGAGAGATGAGATGGGATCACAAGTCCATGTACAACTCCTCTCCAAAACCTGTGACTCTTTTCTCATGCCGTGGCTGAAATCCTCATGACCCCCGCCCACCACCCTGAGTCATTATCGTTATCGTGGTAATAACAAAGGAGATGGCGTTGTTGTAATTTATCTGGGTATTGGTACAGAAAGCTGGTCATCAGGGAAACACATACACAGTGAGAGAGAGAGAGAGAGACCAAGCACTAACATTAACCCGAGCAGACATAGTAGTACACGAGAACTGTCTCCATTGTGACCTGCACAAGTGCTTCCTCCCTCCCCTACCCCCCCGTTTTAATGCTGGGTGTGGCCTGTTTGGTTTTCACTGAATGTAACCCCACTAAAATAAAACACGAAATACATGAGCATATAATGTAATGGGAACCGTATCATCTTTCGAAGTTGCAATCTCATCTGCTCAAATGAATTATTCACCACTAAACCATACCCAGCTAATTACTTCCATATGGGGGAAATTCTTTGGAGCTAAATTAGGGTATTCGACAAGGACTCGCGAAAAGAGCGGGCGGCGAAAATAGGTATCCCTTCCCCGCATATACTGTTCCCGAAGCACCAAACGCCTCCCCCAAGATGAAATGGCTTTCATCTGGGATGGCATGCACATTTTATCGGAGAGGAGCTTCTTAGTTCATTAAAGGGTGGTCAAAAGTCACTGCCTGCTTCAAGTGCAGACAGCGCAATTGAATGTCAAACCCCCACTCAGACTTTTGTTAAATGCTCGATAGGCATTATTTTTTGACCGAATAAAACTCTAAAAGAAATTAAAAAGAAAAAGAGGGGTGGTGTTTGTTGTTTCTGGGTGAGTACCATCCACTATGATATATATACTGGGGACATGAGTAAATGGACTCACGCATGTTATACCTCAGTTTCTTTTTCTTCGCTGGGGAGCTGCAGAAAAGTAGCCTCAGGATTTGAAGACAGACGTTACATTGGTTGGATTAGACAGGTTGGCATGCAAAAATTGCTGTAAGAATTTTTTTTTGTGTAATAAAAAAACGAGTTAAATAGCAATGCAGCGGTGCAGAGACGGAGTTACTAACATATACATATGATGCATCGCAAAGCATGAATTCACCCATTTTCTTACTAACTTATATATATATATATATATATAAATATGGGGCTAAGTTGTTCAGTCCCCTGTTTATTATGTCTGTCCCCAACAACTGTTCGGTTTTTGTCTTTTGCCTTCTTCCAATCACCTCTCTCTGTTGAGGAAAATATATTTGATAAATGTTTATTTGCGTGTTATTCTTTTTTATATAAGTACATATATATTTGTTATAGAATATTTCCTCGTTGCTGGGGTTCCATCCCATCTCCTGAGAAACTTAAATAAGCTTCCAGAAATTGCTATTGAATGCCCCCAAAGTTCAATACTTCCATTTGGTCTGGTTATAATATAATCTCTACCTATTCCATAAAATGGTTAACTGATTATTTTCTTCCCCTACCATCAAAAATAGAATTCTACCCACCGAGGACAGAGCACACAAATTTTGCAAGGCATATCTATGCCAATTGGAAAACTACTCACCGAGAACAATGTCGAAGAAATGTTTTTAGACTGCTGTGAAAAGCACTCATAAGGCAGCCTATAACAAAGCATTAAGCAATATGGGATTGCTGTCTCCTGAAGCAGTACAAGACTTTATCAAACAAGAACCTGAATATTTTTGTAAGGTGAGTACTCTTGTCCACTTTAATGCTAGCTGAAAGGTAAGTTTTTTGTCCCTTAAACATAACTGTTGTATTATGTACAGGTTTTCTTTGATATACTGGTGAAGTGTGATGTAACTGACAACAACTTATGTGATACTTTTAACAGCTACATTGCAGTAGCTAGAACAAAACCTATTGTAGGCATGTTGAATGACATATGATCAATATTGATGGAGAGAATGTACAATAAGTACAAATTATTTGATGATAGGGAAGATGAGATATGTCCAAAGATTAGGAAAAAGATTGAGACCTTGAAAGTTTCTGCTAGTTTAGGGGTTCCTAAGCCTGTTATTGGTGATAAATTTGAGGCAGCTCGTAGACAGAAAAAGTTTGTTGTTGATTTGAAAGTAAGTACATGTAGTTGTAGGGAATGAGAGTTGACGGGCATCCCTTGTTGTCATGGTATTGCATGCATCAACTTCATGAAGCATGATGTTGAGGCATATGTACATGAATATTTCAAGAAATCATATTATATGATGGCATATCAACACCCATTGATACCTATGGAGGGAGAAAACACATGGCCAGAGGATACAGGTGAGCTTATTCAACCTCCTCCATTTAAGATAAGGCTAGGGAGACCAAATAAAAACCGCAAGAAGGGACATGAAGAAGAGCCAAAGAATGCAACAAGACTATCTAAAAAGGAGGGGAGATTAGGTGCAGTAGGTGCAAGTTATATGGACACAACAAGAAGAGTTGTAAAACAGCAATGGGTGCTGAACACAACCTGTGGTCCCTCCTGAAATAGTTCTTTTTATTGGTCAGATAAGTATCGAGTTGGATGTTTTATAAGCTATTGTTTGGCCATTCACGATTTAAAACAATTTTTTGTTTTAACAGGACACATCTGGAAGGGGATCTGGTGGAAATGTCAGAGGAGGAAGAATGGTACATGTTGAAAGGGGACCCTATGGGAGGGGATATGTTAAAAGAAGAGGAGTTGGAAGAACATGCACCGGAAAAGGAGACAGGGGAATGGGGGGCAGGGGAAGAGGAGCAATATTTTGTGCTACAACTCATATGGAGGTGGGCACAAGCAGTCATGATTAAAGTAGCTACAATGTAGGGACTTCTACAACACAGGAATCTTCTGTGGCTGGAGCAAGCATGGATGTGTCTAACAATGTGCAAAATTAGTACCCTGCTGCGAGTTTGAGGCTGTAATGTTTGTACTGGGAGTTTGCAAAATTAGTTTGGTTTGGTATTGCTACTGGGTTGGTTTGGTCTGTACTGGTTTGGTTTAGTTTGGTCTGTGCTGGTTTGGTTTAGTTTGGTTTGTACTAGTTTGGTTTGGTCTGTACTGGGTATTGGTTTAGTCTGTCTGTAACAATAAATTGCTGTTTTGAGCCTGTCTGGATAACATCTTGTTTGCATGACTGGATAACATCATAAAACTGGACAGGTTTGAGCCTGACTGTAACAATAAACGTGGATAACATAAAACTGTAAACATTAAAGTAGTAATATTGAACAATAACCTGGATAACACATAAAACTGGAAACATAAATGACAACTACATATGACGTCCATCTTTCCATAACACAAGCACCAAACCTAGACATATAACAACACCAACAATAACAAATGCACTATAGCACAATAACTTTGAGGCTTCAGCTTTCAAAATCTTCAAATTCTCTTCAACTTTAGTTAATCCTATTTCTACTGTCCTTAATCGTGCCTCAATGCTTGCATTTTCAGCAATTGAATCTGCTGTCCACTGTCCTCTGACCATTTTCAGCAATTCTATTTTCATTGTCCACTGTCCTCAACTAGGGCCTATCCACCTACATAAAAAAACCGCACCCCCCATCAAACTTGTAATGACAACATCCAAAGAACCTTCTCCCATTGTTCATTTCTATTTGAGCTGTCCTAACAATACATTCAAGGATACGAAAACACTTCACATCAATCTTTTTCTCCATGTAGCTCAAACTATCCGTGATGCTAGTGCTCCTATTGTTTCGTCTACTAGACATACCTAAAATGAATACACAGCAAGGTCTAGCAACAACAAGATGAGTTAACAACAGTAATTGACCTAACAATAATAAGCTGATTTAACAACAACAATTGACTTACAACAGCAATGGACTAACAACTAATAACACCAATGGACTAACAACAATGCCTAAACACCAATGGACTAAAATCAACCTGAGGGAATGCACAACGAGGTGAAGTTGGGTTAATGGGGAGGCCGGGAGATCAGGGAGGCCTGCGGAATTTTGAGGTTGATGATGGTCGGGGATGTCGGCAAGGTCGTGGAGGAAGGACGGGGAGATCGGAGAGGCTGGGGAATGGAGGGAATCAAGGGAGTGTTGATTTCGTTGGGGAATGGAGGACGGGGAGATCGGATAGGTTAGGGTTCATGGATGGGGAGAATTGGAGAGGTTAGGGTTTATGATTTTGGGGATTTTGTTAATTTGGGGTTTATGATCGATGAGTGTTGGGAGAATTTAACGGTGGGCAGATGGCGTTACTTGCCACCTGGGCGAGGATTCCATTATCTCCTTCGGTTAACAGTGGTTAAAATTGATATAACGGCCAAATGTTAGGACGTGTGACGATATTTTGAAAAGTTTAGCGTAGATAAAAAAAAAAACAACCAAACTTTAGAGTAGAATTGATAATTTGGCTTTTAAAAAACATGTTGTTGTTGTACTCCATATTTATGGAGGTGTGGATAATTTCAATTCGGAGATGGATATCATGACATGACGAGTTTAAAAAATAGAATAAAAGTTCGGAGCACACAATAATTCCTCCCACAGTCCCACTTTCTTTTAAGTCTAAAAGTTTGTGGAAGAACTCGTTCTTGATGTGGAACATGTGGAGGACGAGTTTTGGGTTGCCAAGGATCATTTGAAGGGTGTTCGTTGGTAAAAATCGAAATGGGCGTAACTTTTGCGTTTGGGCTCGGAATCGCTATCAAAATATGTTTCCGGAAGCGGAACGGCAGTTCTGAATGAACCCATTGCGCCTAGCATGATGGACTAAGTGGTCCAGGGCCAAATTCTACCGTTTGCAGCCCATTTTAGCCTTTTATTTATTTTTAGTATTTTATAATTAATTTCTTTATTAGTTTCCTATTTCATTTAGGGTTCATAGGTTTTGTATGCGCCTCCAAAACATTGTTTAAATAAATTTTTCAGACTTCATATTCGAGAATAAACTTCATTTTCTTTCTTTAGAAGTACGGTCTTCCACGCGTTTATCGTCATGTTCTACCTTCATTCTTTTATTTGTCGGGACATAATATTTCGAAAAAGGATAGTATTTTTCACTCCCCGTCTGATTAGTTCACATGGAAAAGAAGACCCGCATAGTAGAACATAATGCCCCCATGAAATTCCCTAAGCATTTTGGAGATTAATGATATAAACGTGATCAGTTCCAGTATCCCTTACTCAAATACTAGAGTTGAGATCAAACCAAAACTCGAGGCATTAGGGTTAGTGTGCAATTTACATGTATATTTGATTTTTGAACAAGCATCGTAAAATGTGGCAATATTTTATCCATACTAAGGATATGATGACCGAATGGATGATTACCTCTTCTGTGTATGAACTCGTCTTTTATACGTACAGGACGGCAAGAGAAAAAAAAAACTCAATTTATTATTACAGATGGCAGATCCTTTTGTTTTTTGTTTTCAGTTTCTCGTAACGAGACGACCGGAAACTCACTTGACATTTCAAAAAGGTGGGGTCATGTGAATCCCACTCCCCCTCTTTGGTCACATCATTTTCGATTTGCCCCCACCTCTCGATATGCCAACCGCATTACGAAGATTACTTTGTGTTTACATCCCAAGGGGCAATCAATTATTTAACATTTCCCTTTTTCTTTTTTGGGAAAAGTATAAAGTAATAAGGCAGTGTTTAAAATATAATTGTAATTCACGGTCGGGGGTTGTCCTTAGTCCTAAAATATTATAAATGCCGGAACTCCATTTCATAGACCTTGCTCTCTCTGTCTCTCTCTTTCCATACCCTCAACAGCACAACCCCCCTTCCCCCAACAAGAAGAAGAAGAAGAAGAAGAAGAAGCTCGAATAAAACCTTTGATGAAGATCACAGGCAAATAATATTCCACCACCAAAATCTTTGGCCAAAGGGATCTCGTCCCCCCCCCCATGACCCCATTCATGATTCCCAACCCCAACACCCCTTTGCCTCCCTTTTTAAGGTAAACCCCATCACCCAACCCCCACTTTCCTTCCCTTCTTACATCCTTACCTTACGCCTTTCTATCCTCCCTTTCCTACTATTCCTACTACCACCTACATGACTCCGCTGCCCGGCTCTCAGCCGGCGAAGCCCGTCGCCAAGCCCTCCCTTAACCAGTCCCACAAGAAGCAGCCACAACCTGGGACGCTATCCCCTTCCCCGGGTGTTAATAAGCCACCCCAGGTGGACCAACAGCAGCAGCACGCCCTCAAGTGCCCGAGGTGCGACTCCTCCAACACCAAGTTCTGTTACTACAACAACTACTCCCTTGCCCAGCCTCGCTACTTCTGCAAGGCCTGTCGTAGGTATTGGACCAAGGATGGGGCCCTTCGTAACGTCCCCATCGGCGGCGGCTCTCACAAGAACAAGAGGCTTAAGTCCTACGCCTCTTCCTCCAAGGACTTCCCTGGAGAGGTTGGCGGGCTCAAGCTCTACCATGGTGGGTCTGCTGCCATCGACTTCCAGCTCAGTGGCTTCGAGGTCCCCAGAGACAACCCCTCGAATCCCTTGATCGGGGGGATTTGTGATTCCCAGTTCTCCGCCCTTGGAGAGGGAAACCCTAGTTCCATTCTCGCGGGATTAAGCTTCCCGCTCCCGATGGTGGTCCGGCCACAGCAGCAGCCCCTGCCCCCTGCCTCGTCGGTCGGTCCGCCTAATTTGGGTGGCCCAGGCTCAATGACAATCAACGGCAACCTCGCGTCGTCCATTGAGTCACTCAGTTGCATCAACCAGGACCTGCACTGGAAACTCCAACAGCAAAGGCTCGCGTCGCTCTATGCGGACAGCATCCCTAGAGACAACCAAGCCGCATCGTCCAAGCACGAGTCCTTTAGCATAACTGGAATGGGGTCCCACCAGGAGAACGTCGTCAACGGAACCACCGGTCCTCCCCCGGCTACGGAATGGTTCTTCGGAAACTCAACATCGTATGCTTCCGTGACCCCGAGCCCAACCGACAGCGGGAACAACGACAACGAGAACACGAGCTGCAACAACTGGAACCGCAACAGCAGCAGCAACAACAACAACAATAACGGAAACGGCGGAGCAGTAATCCACCATCATCAAGGCTGGGGTGCTGGAAATGTGCAACAACAGTATGCTAGTTTGCCCTAAAAAGGGAGGATTTAAAACAAAATGTTCGTTTTTTTTTATATTAACGTTTCAGTGGTATGTTCATTTACAGGTCACAGTTGTCATAACAGGAATTAGCTGGTGGTTGTTAGAAACGATGAAATGTAATTTGCGCTCATATAACTAGAAGGAATCTAAATTCATGCTTTCAGGGCTGCTCTATGTAAAACTTTATCCGTTCGGGCCACATAGAGCAGGGAATGCGTCTTGCTAAGGGAATATTACGCTGTTCTCATGTTGTCTTATAACGTGACGACGTAATAATCAGGAACGTAAACATCGCGTCCATCAAGTCGAGACTTAAATTAAGGCATATGATAGATGCATTTGGCGTGAAGGGTTAAGAGATGTAAGGGTTATTGTATACTTATTCGGGGCGTGTCAGTGCTGTATTAGATTCTAAAGGCACTGAGGTTGTAATAAAAACATGAGCTTTTGATAACCTTCAGGAAACATGTTTGCATGAACAAATAATAACTGATGGAGGGAACGAAATCTGATGAAGTACTGCTTTTGGTAGGGGCTCGATGTTTCTTCTGTCCCAGACAATGCAACAAATAAGCCATTGTCAAAAGCAGTATGCCTACTCCTGTAAGACAGGCCCCCAAACCCCACATATCTCTACCATCTCATTTATTTAAGGCTTTTCTTGTTTTTCTTCCTTTCTATTTTCACCCCACCTTTTCCTTTGTTCCTATTCTTTTCTCTTTTAGTTTCGGGGGCGCAAGTTTGAATAATATATAATACACGTAGAATAATAAAAGTTCGTTATCTCTCCACATAATAGTCTTTTATTTAAATGTAGTATGAGATTAATAGAATATTTGTTTGTTCTCGTTCTCTTGAGACGCCTTTTCATTTCCGGCAGGTTCAGCCCTTGGGATTTAGTGTCTATTTTGTTTTCTAAGTAGATATCAAACTCTTCGCGATTTGCTTCACATTTACTAAAGAAAAATAAAATTCAGTCCCGAATATTGGACACGATAGCCGGACATTAAATTTGCCTTGAGAAACTATGCTTCACCTGTCTCCAGACAACTTTAATTCTAACAACTCCATCCATAAACGAAACCCAAAAAAAAAACACTTAAAAGAGTTTTATAATTTCGGACTCGAATGAAACATCACAGCAAGAAGTTAGTAATGGGGCATTATTAATAACGTTTAGTCATAATAGCATGAGGAACGTGAATATTAGGTAAGTGTCCCGGGGGGATTTGCATCGTGTCAATTCGTCACGTTATAGTTGTGGGGGGGGAGGGGGGCTTCCATCCCATGCAAGAAGCTCATGACTCTTCCTCCCATGTTGATAACAAACATGATGCCGTCAACTTAGTTATTACAACCCCAACTGCCCTCTTAACTAACTTCCCCTACCTCTGAACTGTCATCCCAGCGCTCCAACTGTCATTCACGGTGCAACCCCCCCGCCCTCGGTTTTAGTAATTAACTCCACGGACACCTTACCTACAAAAATCAACCCATTCTCTCCTCTTATCGGATTTATTCCCAAGTCAGTTCACACACGGAAAATGCTAAACTTTCAACTAAGGAAGCTAACGTCGAATACGAAACAGTGCCACCCTTTCGTATTTTTCGTATTTAAGTAGAGAAGTTTCGTATAGTATGAGTGATCTTCGTGCTTTAGTACTAAACTTTTCGTACTTTAATACTAAATATTTCATACTGTACGAAACTCTTCATATTAAAGTACAAATATCCCGTACAAAAATGTGTCATTGTCTTATACTATAGTACGAAAGGGTGTCATTGTTTCATACTATTATGAAATCGTGACTTCGAGCTTACGTGGCTAAAAGTTTAGCCTTTTCACTCACAGAGCCCCATTTTATGAAAGTAAATAAATAACCGCGTTAAAATTTCTTTAACCTAACATATATTATATTATGTGGCAGGATATGATTGGTTAAGGTATTATAATACATTGTTTTAACATGATTTATATTTATATAATCCAAATACATAAATAGTTTATTTATTTTGTCAAACCTTTGGCCCGGGAAACATAAGCCGAATCCACTTCTATAAATTTCGATTCATATGCCAACTCTATATATACGCGCATATTTTACATTAAAAGCAAAGTCTATCAATATAAGTAAGAAGCACCTGGTGTTAAATCTTAAATGTGCAATAACAATTTCTTTGCCGCCGGTATAAAAAATTTCAATATATTATTTAATAATACATAATTTCCTATCTAACATTCATTCATTGTTCATTGGTTTTTAGGCTAATTATGATATAAAATAGCAAGTGTTAATAAAATGCTAAAATAATTGGACAGGTGACGTCATTATTCACACAAAAATATATTTTAAAGCCATTGACAATTTGTTACTCTTTTAAAATTAAAAATGTAAGTAATCAACAATAAATAAGAGGGATTTACAGAAATAGTACTAAGTGAGAAAACAATTCCTAAAATGGATTGTTTTGAAATTTTAAAAATAATACTCCGAAATTGAGTTTTATATGTCTAAGTTTACCAATGAAAGAAAACGAACTTATAAAATTCGGTTTTTTTTAAGAATTTTCTGAAATTCGAACTTATAATTTCGTGTTCAGTTTTCATTTTTATTTTTTTAAATTCGGACTTAATTAATTCGTACTATACTGTCCGACTTTAAGTTTATTATTTCCAAATTTTCTAAATTTTTTCCCAATTACGTTAATATCGCACAATAAATAAATCATGTACGATTAATCCACCGGAGATCGATTCAGAGAAATGGGAGACGAAACCCTAGGGGAAGGGATTTCAGTGGCGGCGCCCTTCATCTTCTCCGTCGTCTTGGCCTTCCACTTCTTCCCGTGGTACTTATGCCGTTCCATCAAGGTCGGTTTTCGTTTTCTTTGCCATCCCTTCGGTCTCTCCTTTGCGGATTCTTGTTTTGTCCCCCCCCCCTCTCGATGATGATCTATCCGCTGATTTTGTGTGTGTGTTTGTGTGGATTCCAGAAAGGATCGAACAGCGACGAGGATGCCGAAATCCGGGGAGATATTAAGCAATTGCTTAAACAGGCCAGCTCTTTGTCGCAGTTTAGTCTCCCATCCTCTGTCTACGTTCCCCTTTCTTGACAAGAAAAGAAATATATGGTCGTCTTTCTTGAGCTTCTCCTTTTATGCTGCACGAAATGCGCTGTCTTTGTGTCGATGTTGTGGTCTTGATAGATCGCGAGGGAAAGGCGAGAGAGGGGTGCCTGTTTGTTCGTATAGTTGCCCTGGTTCTTATGCTCCTGGATATTGATATGTTCACGTATTCTTGTGTGTAGCTCCTTTCTCAGCACAGAGGCAATGTTGGTGCAATGAGCATTTGTGGAAGTCACTTTCATTTTTGGTCGTTTCACCCTTGAACAATATATGTGTGTGTCAATCCGTGGCTTGGTTAAGTTCCGGGGGCAGTTTCGTTCCTATGGATGTGCAATGCAAAGCAATCCCGTTGGATCACTTTGCAATCAGTGTTTTAGGAAATGTCGGTTTAAGGTTCTTCCTACATCATAAGCCGATCTACTGGGAGGAATACAACATGTTTCTCAGTTTCCTCGTTCAACTATGGGATTTCAGATTAATTTGCGGGGTTGAGTTGTCAAGGCTTTTGCCCTTGTGCTTTGGTCAAATTGCAGTAAGTGTGCTCCTCTGGTCTGGGAGCCACTCTTATGAGATTCATGTAGTTTGTGTTGTATTATCTGTACTTTTACCAATACATGGCTTGGAAGTCTTCTTTGGCAAGGCCATGGATAGAATGGTTTCTGTTGTCACTTTGTGAATTCTAGGAGAAACAAGACGGATTTGACTGGTTTTGTTGTGCTGCTGACAGACCTTCTACATTTGCCCAAGCTGCAAAACTTAGGAGGTTGGCGGCTTCCAAGGAGAAGGAACTGATGAGAAGTAGGTTTTTCTTTGTATCACTTGCTATATTTTCACATTGTTTGAAAAGGGGACTGATTAACAAAGAGAAATTAGATCTCTGATTTGAAGGAATAGAAGGGCACAACGCATGTCTTTGTACTCTCCTTTGTAGGGATTCTGATTATTCATGTCCTTGCTTATATAACCTTGGTCCTTTTGTTTGGACAAAGTTGAGAGAACTTGAACAATTATTTGAATTAAAGGCTAACAGACTCCCATCATGATTACCTCTAACTATTGAGTTCAGTTTAATGGAGTTTTAGATGGGTGGCCATGAGGACCAAAGTCATTAATTTGGTGATTGGTCATGGGTTGGATTAATGAAAACTTCATCTTTACAAACATTTACAATGATAGGATTATACTCCCTATCTCTCCCCGTCCTCGTATTAACTGGGAGCACTCAATCTCTCCATTTGCTTATGTGATGTCAGAGCAAGAATCTGTGGGCCAGGACATCAAGGACTCACTTGATTCACAACAGAGGCTCCTTCTCATTATAAAGGTATCTTAAGAACTAGTAATTCCTAGATGGAGGATTCATTGCTTCCTTCAGATCTAAGGATTTGTAGACATGATTCTGTTGTTTCAGTTGATCACATATTTCATTCTGGTTTGCTGGTTTTGGAAGACTCCTGTCACTTCTGTATCAAGGAACCTTGTACAACCGTTTGGTACGTGCATCACTTATTTGTGACCACATTTGGTAGGAATGCATTTTTATGTTATTTTTTTTTTATTTATATTGAAAAGCAGCAATCTTCCGTTTTGTTTGTATTATTTGTGAGACTGTTTTCCTAATATATGTTCTTGTTGTTCCATTGCTCATCATGCACGCTTCATCTGCCTTGTTAGGAAAATTATTATCTTGGGGAACTGGAAGCCCTTTAAGTGACTATATAATGGTAAGCCCTCCCATGAGAATACGTGCACTGTCTTCACTTGTTTGGTGTAATGGACCGCTTGATTGACATGCTGATTATGAGCTTCAAACATGCAAATAGTTTCTTTGAAAAATAGATGTAGGGGTAAGGCTACATATATATACATCAATTCCTTACCCGCAATAGGCAAGGCATTTTCTGCACTCCGAGAAGGTGCCCTTTTCTTTTAATTATTTGGTGTTTGAATGGAATATGGATTCGGTTTACATTTGCTGTGTCTCTTAGTCTTGTCCGTCATTGCTTGTGTAATCATATGTGCATGGTGTGACAAAACCAAAATTTATTAGTAAAAGAGTTATTACTTTACCCCTGAAGATATGAATGATTTATCTTCAGGTTTATTTTTCTTCAAAATCATTGGTCCAAACTTTTCTGCGTGAGAAGAGAATTTTTGTGAAATATGCTTATGAAGTCTAGTTAATACTTCTCGTCAAATTTAATCTGGAATCATTCATTTGTTGCAGTGACTCGTTTACTGTTTGTTTTTGCTCATTCCCTATGTTTTTCTTGAGCAGAAAGTATTGGGAAATTGGGTGATTACAGAAAAGTAGATTGCATTCTTGGATCTGCAGTTCTATTTCTATCATACATAAATAAATTGGATCTACAGATATTTGTGTTGGAATAAGTGATCACACATGGTTATGGTACACAGCGACTCTTGCTACTTGAATACAGCACTTTATTAGGATTGCCTATTGATTTTTGGCTTTTGACGCATCCGTTTTCACTTTTCATATGCAGGTCGGGATCATCCCCTGGCTAGTCTTGTGTACGAGGGTTAGTAAGCTGGTGTTTAGACACTTGAAGTGATATGCAGAGGAGGCACGTAGATCATCACAGACGGAGGTTCACTAAAAAGGGGTGGTGGATGACGACACCTTCCTGTTGCAGCCATAAGGCTCAATTTTGGGACCGTGTTTTGCTTACACGAGTGTGTTTCATTCTGTAATTCTTTAATTAATCCAGATGGGCGGGTGGTGTTTTTGCCGCTTACAGAAGCCGATCTTTCTCATGTACAGGTTTTACCTGATCCTGTATTGTGTGCTCTTACTTTGCTCATTTGTCCTTCTCAAAGTTTTGGATTGTTTGATGTAATTGTCCTAGTTTAGAAAATGCTTTCTTAAACCCGAGAAAATATAATACAACGACGATACATAAGGTCAGAGAATCATGTGCATTTATTTTTTTCATAAACGATTAGAAAAGCCTTATTCACACCCCTTCACTACATGTCAGAGAAGATATTTCTTGGATAGTATTCAATCATGACATTATCAAATTAATAGCAGAGGTAAGTTTCATTCAACAATAAAAGTCGGGCTATTATGATATGAATGAATTTACTTGTGCATTCATAGTAACTAGATCTGTTAACATTGGTTTTGATGATGAGCTTGAGAAGCCATGTTACAAATTTATAGTAATGTGTTGCTATAACACTTCGCTTATCTTTAGTGATGAGCTTAAGCAAAATGTTGCTGAGCCTGAGCTATACGTTGCTACACTACAGTAGGTCGTTACTGTTTTGCTACGCTTGCTCACTGGAAATTTGGAAATAATATTTTCTTTTGTAATATATTTCACATTATCTTGGAATATATTTAAAATAAATATTTAGATGTTTAAATACATCTGATAAGCTTCGGATTTTCCAAATCCTTTTATTAGGCAACTCAAAATCAGAATTTGTCTTTCCAATTTAAGATTTAGAAACAATATAAGGGAAGTTAACGTTTAAGGACTTTGCATCTATGTTTCTGCGACCGTTGAGCAGGTATCCGCTCAGATTGGTGTGATCCGATGATATTGTGGAAACCAATCAATTAGAATCGTTTTAATGAACCTGGACACCTCCCACGAAGTTTTTCCATAAAAATTAGACAAGGCATTCAGATATTATTCTGACATATGCGTAAAAAATGCGTTGCTGTATCGCTTGAGAAGTGTGTTGCTACACTACAGCAAAGCAGTACTGCATTACTGCGCTACAATTACCAAAATGAAGGAATAATTATTATTCCAACTTGTTTATTATAATTTTATCATATTTAATGATTAATTATATTGTCTGATTCATATAATCACGTGTGAGGATCAGATAGGGATATTTGAGAAAGATTTTGAAATAAAATCTCTATTTATAGCAATATGTTATTTCATATCTTATCTATACGCCTGCTAAGGAATTTTGTTATTCCTGATGGTTCGTTGCCAATGATTGAAATCCCAATAAGACATCATTCTAATGATGATTGAATCAAATCATACGCATAAGGAAAGTCGACAACGATTTCCAACCTTCTTGGTCATTATGACCGTTGAGCATCTGTTCGCTGATCCTGGTCACAGCTTGCTGGAATCGGATATTTGGGAAACAAATGTCTATTTCGTTCCCTATTAAAACCAGACGACCTCTATACATAAAAGAACTAATTTGTGTGGTCTGAGTGGTTGTCCAAAGCCTGTGTGATCTGAGTGATGCTTTGAGGATCGGCGGAGAGCGGAAGGTGCTAAGTGATCGCCTGGTTCTTATCTCTTACAAGCTGCGCGTGAGAGTGTCAAGGGCTGAGTGCGACCTTGATCGTCGTGAGAGGGACTAAGTGTCCTCGGTGCGTTCAACGAGCGGCTGACGAATCGTCTGAGGGAAGCTAAGTGATTACCTGTTTTGAATTCAGTAACCAGTTGCTGACCCATCGGCAAGAAGCCGTTCTTGTTGTGTCTTTTCGCAGGGAAGTCTCGAATCGACGGAGTTTGAGCAGTGAGACACGAACTTTCAGGTGCACGCCAGAAGTCTCGTGCCTGCAGGGTAGAGCAGGAGTTGGGAACGCCGCCGGAGTGGAAAGAGGTCCTCCCAAGCACAGGGGTGCTGTGCAGAAGCCTCAACCTCCTGAGGGACAGTATAGCAGGTTGCGTAGAAGCCGTCGGAGCTGAAAATTCCATCCTAGGCACTGGGTGTGCAGTGCAGTGAGTCACGGCTGTGGTAACTGTGCACGTCCGAACTGAGTGTAGGACGGATGCCGCGACTTCGCTATGTGAGAAGTCATGTTCTGCTATGTGAGGAACCAATCTTTGTTCTGTTTCTTCTTTGTGAACTAAGTGGTTATCTTTGTGGTTGTCTCTTGAGTACTTACAAGCTCATCTTGAGAAGAGATTAAGTTGTGTGGAAATCCTCTACTGAGGTATTAAGCTTTGAAGCATTCCTCTGCTGTGAATCAGAAACGGACTGCTCTATGAGAAATCGTTCTTCATTGTAAGGAATCATTTGTGAGGATTTATTCTTTAACACAACGTTGTCTTTGTGCTTTGATTGACAGGCTTATGCCTATGCGACAACGTGCTGTGTGGAAATCATTTGAGCAATCAACTGCTGAGTGTGAGCATCATTCTACTGAAAACGAGAAAACGTCCACTGTGTGAGGAGCTGATCGTTGCCCAGGAGTGATCTCCCTTTTGTATAAAGGATTCTAAATCTCACTTTGTGAGTAACCGAAAGCCTAGTGCAAGGGCTCTTTTCACCCATTATATTTATATAGTGGAATCACCTCTACGGTGGAAAGTGGACGTAGGTCGATTAAGGCTGAATCACTATAAACTACTGTGTCTCTTACGATTGCGCAAACACTCGTACGAAAATCTACTCGATCAAATCGTAAAGGTTACAGCGAAGCAGATCTTATTCTGAAAAACGCTATGCTGTATACAGTAAGCTTCCGGTTACACTGAGGTAGGGCGAAAAAGTTACAATCACTAATTCATCCCCCTCTTAGTGGGCCTGAACGCTCCAACACGATCTTCCACGAAGAAATTAAATGTAATTTTCTATTGACGCATAGCACTCATGCATTGCCACACCATGACTTAATGATATGGTATAATTAGTTAATGATATGGTATAGTTAGTATGACACATGTACTTTAAAGAGGGATATCAATGCATGCCCTAGAAAAGGTCGTGATGTTGGTCAAATGATCTTATCTACTGATTTGAAAATTAAAAGCACAAAATTTGACAAGCATATATGTCGTGAGTTGATGCTTGCTGCCATCATATTTGTGGAATATGATGGAGTTAAAGCACTGCTAGAATATCTAAATGAGAATATTGTGCATATCTCTATAAATACTTTGAAATCTGATTTGATGAAGATATTCAAAAGAGAGAAAGTGAAGATAAAAAATATCTTGGATGATTGTCCAAGAAGAATATGTTTTACATCTTACTAATGAAATTGAATAGTTATTGATGGATATATATCTATTACGACAATTTATTGATAATGATTGGATCTTACAAAAGAAAACTTTGAATTTTTGTTACATGCCACCTCCACATTCTAGTATTGCTTTAGCTGGTAAAGTAATGCCACTGCTAAGTGATTGGAGAGAAGGTGGTAAGTTGTTTTCTATTACCTTGGATAATACATCTGTCAATGATGTTTTAGCAGACCTATTGAAGGCATAGTTGAATGCACGGGGTGTGCTCATCTCTTCGAGTGTTTTCTTTCATGTTCATTGTTGTGCACACATTATCAATTGATTGTTCAAGAAGATTTGAAAGAGATAGATGCTGCTGTGCAAAAGGTCAGAGAAAATATTAAGTATGTGAAGAATCTCAATCTAGGAAGGTTAAATTTATTGAGTATGTGAATCTATTTAATCTGTGTGGAAAGAGAGGTTTGAGACACGATGTTCCAACTCGTTGGAACTACATCTTATGCTTGATGGGACAATTTATTATCAACAAATATTTCATCTCTTAGAGTTGAGTGATGCATATTATGAGCATTATCGGAAGATGAATGGGAGAAGATTGAGAAAATCAATAATTTCTTGAAGCTTTTTTGTGAAATCACTTGCGTGTTTTCGAGGACAAAGTATGTTACAACAAACTTGTACTTTCCATCTGTTCAGAGAGCATATTATATGCTGAAGAAGAGTATGAACGAAGATGATTTTTACTTGAAAGTTATGGCAACAAGAATGTTTACTAAGTATGAAAGTATTGGTCAAAACTCAACACAATCTTGGCAATTGCTTAGGTATTAGACCCTCGATATAAAATTCATTTTGTTGAATGGAGCTGTCACAAGCTTTACGGAAGTGATTTTGCGGAATTTTGGAAAATTCGAAGACAATTATTTACTCTTTTTGATGAGTATGTTATGAAGAGTGAGATTTTTCTATCATTCTAAATATTGCTACCAATCCAACTCGGCCTAACGATTCTTGTAGAATCAAAGATGTTATGAGGTAATATATTTTTAATAATTTTTGTAACTTTCTTGTTAGGATACAATGATATGATTCTTATATTGATTTTTCTTTTAAGAGTTCGATTCATTTCAAAGTTTGAAGTTTAACATTAGTTCGAATAATCTGAATTGGAGCAATATTTGAAATAGCCGCGAATAAATAGAAAGATTGATTTATACTTGTTGGCATATTGGAAAAGCAATCAATTTCGCTATCCAAATATTAAACGAATGGCTCGTGATGTGTTAAGTGTGCCGATCTCTACCGTGGCTTCGGAATTCGCATTTAGTATTGGAGGTCAAATTCTAGACCAATATCGGAGTTTATTAAAACCAGAAATTGCCGAGGCAGTTCTCTGTACTAAGAGATTTGCTTTATGGAGAATGTAATTGATATTTATTTAAATTAATTACATTTTAATTATTCGAATGTAATTTTTCCTTTTTTAGATATTTCAACAATATTTCTCGAAGATTTAACTGGTGATGTGGTGGGTCCGGACATTGAAAACGCTACCCCGTCAAGTGTTGATTTGAGTTGAAAGACCGAGTTGGTGATATTTGACATCTTTTTAGTAATTTTCTAATTTTGAATACATAAATTTTGAATGAATATAATTTTTATGTTATGTTATAATATTATTTAAAATTTTAATGGGATAATACATTTATTAGTCGTGACAGTTATTGGATTTTATCTGATGACACGATTAGTTAAACATGTCACGTTTCATGTTTGAAGTTTCGGGACACGAACCCGCAAAATACAAAACCCCTACAACAGGAATTGTCAACCCTACCAATAAGTGCATTCACATCAGCCCTAAATTCATGTTCAACCTCGTCAATTATCGTTAACTGCATTGCAGGATTGACGTTGCTGATCACTTATCACAACACTCGCTGATTTATAGTCTTGGTAGCAACATGCAACAGCCCATCGAACTTGATTTCACTCAATGCAGTTCTCGTTGCAACGTCAAATGACCTAACTAAAGTATTCGTCGTACTACATCACGTTTGGATGTAATCATATGACCATTTCGATTATCAAACATTGGCACTACACACCATATTGAGTGTCATTGATCACCTCCCTTATCCTTTCTTATTGTCCGGCAAATCGACTTCTACATTGGCTGTCATTTCTTCTTCAAAAGCAATGTCTTGGGTATTCATGTTTTTGAAATTAAGTTTTAAATGAGGACAAGGTTAATGAACCTGCCACAACAGACACATAAGGGCATGACACCCAATCACCTTCAACAAGTAATAAAATATAATTGATTTGCATTCTCAACATAGAAGGAAAGTGGCCTCGGCTGGACATTTCTCCACGACTAGTCGTAACGAAAATTAAGGGCAGCTCACTTTGTGATTGGCTCCTCCCAAGCAAGAGTCAGGGAGGAGAGAACGAGGGGGAGTAACATCGCTATTTTTAGATAAAACGCTAAGCAACCACAAGATACTTGAAACATATAGAAAATGTAAACAAACATCACATAGTTGCGGGGAAATACACATAACTCTCGCCAAAACTTTAGGTCAAATTGCGCAATCTCAAGGACTCTATCATCAAAACACAAAGCACAAGACATACGATATAATATATAAAAACAGGGGGAAATTGACGCGACCGAACACCAGAGTATTTCATCCAAGCTTCGTTTAATTCTCGTCCCAAGGGACCATCAATCCACGGATTATCACAAAAATTCCACAAAACCCACAAAATGAATTTTCACAATCCAAATACGACACAAAGGTAAAACTCAACCAAACCTAACAAAAAAAGCACGCGATCCAAGTAGGAGAAAGTAGCATCAACCCAAAATCTAGGAAGCCAGCTTCAAATTAATAGTTATGAGATGGATCCCACAAAGCACTGAATATCAAACCAAAAGAAAAAAAAAAAGAAACGAACCCAACTCAAAACAAGAAATTAAATTCAACAAACTCAAGCTATCAGACTGGGAGAGGTTAGGATTTAGAAATTTACCTTCAAGATGTGTCATTGTGACCAACTTTCCTAGACCCAAACTTTGTCCAAGTGATTGTGATACATCGACTGGTCAAGAGCTTCATGTGACTTCTGCTAACATTAAGAAAAAGATATAAAATTGGTCCAAAATTTATGGAAAAGACGTTACCGTTCGAAATCCTTGAAATTATAATTTGATTCCCGAATAAAAAAACGAATTGAGGTTCAAATATTGACATTATAATTTGATTTGTGTTCCCAAACCTGCTACTGTGTCGATTGCCGAGCGTGTAGTTACTCTGGTTGGTAAATAATATGTGCTAGTACTAGGATTTGCGGAATCACAAGGAGCCAATTGTACCATTTCTTTCTTAATTCGTTTTTGGCCGGAGCACCTTATTCTATTACTGTTTGCGTGGAATTGAATCTTTAATTCATCCTTTGTCAAGGAGAGTTCAATTTTTAGGATAATTTTTATTCCTCGGTGTAGGGATGATTGTAGAGTCCCATTTTCAATTTGGGGGAGTTCAATCAATTAATGAACCTTCTTCTCTTACATTTCTTCTTTTGCTTTCGATTTTTTATTTCTAAATTAAAGATTTTTTGGGTAGGGTGCAGGGTACATCCTACCAGAACATGACTGTGATTGTTAAAGATTATTTATTGCCATATATCCCTATTAGAATAGAACCCTCGGAGCTGATCATTTCTTTGTCACATGTCATGATGTCGACGTACTTGCTAGCGAGGGAGTTGCTGACCTAGTGAAGAATGCAATTAGGGCAGTACAATGCGGGGTTCATTCCACACAAGGATGTAGCCTCAGGTGCTGCAGCCATTCCCCCTTCCAGCAGGAGGAAATGATGTCAAAAATAGGTAAATGCTATTCTCTTCAAACAGAAACGATTTATCTTATTGATACATTATGATGATGCTAGACTTATGAAATTAGCGAAAGGGGACCAAAATTTGTGTTTTACCTGTATATCTAGCTTCTAAAATGGATAAACAATAATATATCCTTACAGTGTCATTTAAACTCGGACTCTAGGTGGTTTGGTTTCTCAGTGTCCTTTATACATTTCCTATCCAGTGTGCTTGGGCTAACAAATTGTAGAATCTTTGTTGTGGCAAATTTTCTTCCTACGGTCTGTAGTTAGTGCTAGTATATCTCACTGCTTCAGAAACATTACCACTCTCTCCCGAGTTCATTTCTTTCATCTATATTTAGGAGTTTCAAACTTTCCTGTGGATCCCAAAATCATTATAGTGTTTTAGATTTTTATGGGATTACATGACCTGAAAAATGAAATTTACAGCATTGACGGTTTGCTGCTTCTGTAGTACCTTATTGGTATACAAAGGGAGAAAAATATCTGGTGATTGATAAGGGTTTTGCCGATTAGTGTTGAAAAAACATTAGTAACAAGTCATATAGTATATCGTTTTCGAAGGCTAGTCGACAAAAATACTAGCGGAGGATCCAGAATGCCATGCTTATGGCTTGGACTTTTTGTTTATCATGAAAAGGGATATATTTGTTATATTGACTTTGAAATCTGCTCAACCCTCTCTGCTGCAT